>JARHVA010005013.1:565000-602500 GCA_037957365.1 Torreya grandis
TTTTATAATTATTCCTTGGAAGATCTAACAACAATTTGAAAAGATTACTCAATTATAGAAGGTGTGATTGAATGTATCGATGATATAATTGATGTTTCTAATGGAGGATTACCACTACCCACAATATTTTGTATTATTCTCTCCAATTCCCAATAATTATTTTTATGATATCCATCCATTATATCATAGGAAAAATAGTATTCATATTTCCTTGGAGGATACACATAAGGCAATGTGATTAACTTGTTCTAATTAAAATCCCTTAGAGTGTCATATGGTTTCTTATTTACTTTATGAAAAGTGTTTAAAATATTAGTTTTATATGTATTTTTTTAACTTATATTTGAGATTAAATATTTTTAGACACATAATTTTTTAATGGAGAGACAAAAATTCAATTGACATAAGCATACTCTAGATTATTGGCATATGCAAAATTTTTATCGAGTGATGTAAAATTTAGACACACTTTATTTTGAAATGACTCTATGGACTCTCTCTCTCATAATAACAATTTGATCTATTATATAATTATTAGAATCAATATTGCTTATATATTTGGAAGATTCAATGTTCATATAATATTCATTGGGAGGTTGCACTTTACCTCTTTCGATAGTAATAACATGGACCTCCAAAATAGATGGATGATAAAAATCACAACCTTGAAGTTGAAAAGTGGGAATAAGAATTCATCAACAAAACCCACTATTAAATAAATTTAAAACCCTTAAAAAATGAAAATTGTAAAAGTGTATATAGGTAAAATAGATGACTTAACAAGGGTCAAATAAATAACTAACCATAAAAAGAGCATTATGATAAATTTTGGGGGAGAAATAGCTTTTGATTAAAATCACTAGATAAATGAAACCCACATATTATTTTGAAAATACATGCACCCTTCAATTTGTAGACATAATTTATTAGAACTATTAAAACACAAATTCTAAAAGAAACATACATAATTTTGTAAAAAAAGGGTTTTTATTCAAATAAAATGAAAAAAAAAAAACCTCTAAGATTTTTGACAGTAGAACCATTATCAATTATATATTATCCAAATAAGGAACAAACTTGATAACAGGAGTCCTAATAGGCAAATAGGCATGAAAACCTAGTGCAAAATAAAAATATATAAAATTCACACCTATGAATATGGAAAATAGTAGGAAATCATGTCTAAAAAGCAAATCTTGGGGTATAAATATAAAATCTTAGAAAGAAGGATGAAATTGTAAGGGAAACCCTATAATTTTATGGCTATGTTCTAGACAAAATGTTAGTCCACAAATATGTTTTTACTTATCTTTATTATGTGAACCCCAAAAAGTATTAAACTTGAGCTATTTATATTATATTAAGTATATAAATAATACATGAATCTAATTATAAAGGGTAGAATGTGATTAAATAATTGTAACTTACTATTTATGGAAATGTCGTAAACAATGTAGGAGAAATGTGTAATATACTTTGTTGTCTATTTATCAATCACAAAGGTTATCAAAAGGTCTACAAATTGTTATAATAGTTTCATCAAACTTCCTTGAGAAAATCTGGGTCTTAAATTTTCTTGGACATTATAAGAAAATTTAGATGCTTGCAACAGTCTAAAGTATCCATTTTTGCCAAATTGTCCCTAAGGGTTTTAGGGCATAAAAAATTTAGGATGTCTTTGTCTATGTTTGAAAAAAAACACTGATGTAAATGCATTCTCCAAACCTTTGGCATGATACATGTCTTCTTATCCTTTCTTAAAAAATTTAATTCCACTTTTGACAATAGGTTGACATATAAATAATGGGTGAAATTGATGGGTTTATCCACCTCAACCATTCCCAAATGAATGGCTAAGATTTGCCTACATATCTAATTCTCTAAAAAGGAAAATTAAGCCACATGTAGTTCTCATTATTATGTGTTTGTATGTAATAGTTTTGCCTTAATGAATGGACCCATAATCTAGATTTTAACACTTGGTAAATCATGAATTTGGCTTGGATTAAGTGCTTCATACTTTATTAAGGATTTATTCCTTTTGATTGTTGAATTGTGATGTTTAGGGAAGTCCTTTTGAATATTTAGAAGTGTATATATGTATCTATGAGGAGTGTTAGATAGGGAATAAGCTGAGAATTATTATGTATTTCTATGGGACTTTTTGGTTAATTTATCATGTCATAGACATGAAAAATGTACGAACCACCCCATAAAGATAATTTGAATTTTAAAATTTATTGTTGATTAGAGTAGGAACTAGTTTGTTAAGATTGAATGCTTTCATGATTTGATATTAATTTTAGTTTGATGAACTCATGTAAAAATTAGTAATATTTTTCAGTTGATTTGGAGACCATCAAATTATGATAATGCACATATTATACACATACTAGAGAATTCATATAGGTGATTGATAGAAAATCAAGAAGGTCACATCCATGTAAAAAAAAATTATGTGCAATAAGGGTGTGTAAGATCCATATGTGTAGGCACAAGTCATCTAAAGTGAATTTAAGTCAAAAATAATATTTCTAAGTGTTTAATACCATATTTTTGTGTGTACACTAGTTTTGTTGATGTGGTTGGACTCTAGAAGGTATGAAGGTAATGTGTTTCTTATTTCATATTCTATATATATAGTTATTATGGAAGGAACAACTACAAAATCTCCCTATGTTGCAATAAAATTATAAGATTTATTGATTAAAATTGTATAAAATAATAAATTAGTAAAAAAACATTCCCCATTTTGTGTTTTTCATCTTTACAACTAGGATAAATATGAAAAATACTATAGTAAATATTAAGATGTATCCTAGAGGAGTGTTAATTTAACAAATAGGATTAGACCTATTATGTAGTTATATGGGACTTTTTGGGTACTTTTTCATGCCACAAACATGAAATATATATGGGATAGACTATGAATATGGTTTGAAATTTAATTTTAATACTACTTGTTTCTTATTTCCAAGATTAGTTTTTAAGATTTAGATGACTACAAGATTCAGTAGGTCTATGATTTTGATGGACTCATTTGAAAGACATGAATACTTATATGATTATCTCAAGACAATTTGAGTATGATAATGTATAGGTTATACATAGATTATGGAATTATTATAGGTTACTAATATCAAATAAAGAGGGTTGGACCCATGGAAAGAATGCCAATGTGAGAAAATGGTGTGTAAGAGCCAATTTTTTACTCATAAGTCATGTAAGGTGAATGCAAGTCAAGACTAAAATTTCCAACTATATAATACCATATTTTACATCTACAGTGATGTTGTTAATATGGCTGGCACAATAGAAGGTAGGAATGTAATGAGTTACTTATTTCATACTTTGTAGATGCAATTAATCTACTAGTCATAACTAAATAATCACCATATGTTGTAAGAAAATAAAATATTATGTGATTAACATTGCTCATATAAACAAAATATAAAAAAAAATGAATCTATTTTTTGTGTTATTTGTCTTTGTTAATAGGCTAAATATGGCCAATGGTATAAGTATACTCTAATATAGGAAAGTATATAATACAATACTAGATATACCATGCATACAATACATTATTCAAGAAATCATTATGGGGATATAGATAGGAGTCATGTAAATAAGGTTGTAATGGGGTATAGTTGAATAATATACACATATTATGATAATTTGTAATCATCAATAGATCCAAGATGTAATTATAAGTTAACTTAAAGTGGTAAACTAAATAAATCTAATTAAATCCAACTGCAATAGGAAATAACCATGAGATAGTTACCAAGGATTACATATACAAGAAAAAATAATGAAAATATAACAATATAGTAATAAGGATAAGCTAATATAAGTATAAGATAAAATAACATTAAAATATTATATATCCATTGAAGTAATAAAATAAATGGGATAGGGTTAAGATGAGTTAGATTGGGATGAATTTTTTGTACATTAGCACATCAATATCTCCATTGGCTCAAGTGGAAATTTGTGATATATGTAGTATATGAATCTTAATATGAAAATAATAAGACCTAAGTATCTTTATTTTTCACCTCTAAAGACTAGGTGTACCTTTTTGGTTCAAATTTTCTTCTTGATATCTTCAAATACTTTATCTAAGCAAATATTCCTCAAGTGTTACCTCCTTACTCACAATTCACACTCTATCTATTAAGTCATATTTATTCTCATAAGAAACTCAAATTGGATATCTTTTTTATGATAAATGACAAAGGAAAAATATTTAAATATAAATTAAACCCTTAAAACCCACAACTATAAACTTATCCAATGTCATTTCTTGGTCAATGGTGTAGAAAATTTTCTAACACACAAAATAATATCAGTCGGCCAATGACGTAACCTAGGGGGGATCACTATAGAATGTAATTATCTAAACCAATTATGTTAAAGAGAAACACGTAAACATGAATAAAAGGAGGATAAATGGGGAATGGTAAGTCTTAGACTAAAAATGATATGATGGCATAGCATGAATGAATGAGGAAAATATAGTAGAATATAATGACATGAATTAATGAGGAAAATATAGCAGCTAATCATTCAATAAATTATCATAAAGCACAATGAAATATCCTAGCTCTATATTAGTGTACTCTCTCAAATGTATACTCAGGGTTTATTAATGCACCAACAAAATAATAATAAAAGGTGTATACATATGCTCCAACCAAAGCTCATCACATGTCATAATAATTTGACATGAGATGGTATTTTTGGAAAATAACATAGTACCACAATATAATAAGTAAATTTAAGATAAAAAAGTAAATAACATTGTATTTAAAGCAAATTTAAGTAATAATAAGATGGTATTTTTTATAAATTTAGGATAAAATAAAATAAAGTAAATAAATTAACATATTTACCTTCACTAACTTGGGTAGTTATAATAATAAAATGTTGTGTATTGCCAAAATAATGTTGAGATGGATCTCACAGGTTGGTGCATAACATGATTTTGTAAGGTACCAAAAAGGTGTTTATATAAGTTTATAAGGCCTAAAAGATAATATTAAATTTCAATCTTTTTTTAAAATATTCTTTTGGTACCATAAATTATATCGAGACATTAGGATTTTAGCACCTCTAATTCATTGATAGGAACTACCAAAATAAATATATGGCCAAAACATGGAATATAGGAGACATTTATTGAAATTTTGATTTTTTATTTAAAATATATAAATAGGGTAAAAATCCTTTCATTTTAATAATTGATATTTATATATTTATATATTTTTATTCTATAAGATAACCATTTATGGCTTAAATAGGAATAATATTGATAAGACACAGAAGAAGGAAACTTGGGCCCATTGAGAAAATTGTTTACGTAGGTTTTACATTTAATTATGATAAGTTTAGATAAGTTAGAATAAGAAAAATGAGTATTGGGAAAAATTCTATTGATGAAATTTTACCAAAATGGTGTCAAATGTAGATGGAGAATGACTATGATGTATATGTTTTACATTATGACATAGGAAAAAAATGATACATATATGATAGTTCCCTCTAATTTTTATCTACATGTTCATTTTATACTTGATATTGATTTTATATTTAGTATATATAGTATTTTGGAATTATTTAAAGATGTATTCTATCATGTTTTTATATGCATCCAAATTAGCATATGCTAACCTATGAACTTTACTCCCCAAGGTCTAACTAAGGTAACTGACATAATGTATAGGCTATGGGTTTCGATGGTTGTTAAGGAGAATGGGATTTTTGATAGGTGGTGTAAATTGGTTCTTGTGATGAAACCAAAATACTTCAACAACATCTTGATGCTCATTAAAATCATCAATTTGTTTGGAGATAGAGATACAAGTCCCTTCAATATTTTATATCACAAGAAGTAAAATTTATTGGTAAATGTTATGCTCATAAAAATGAGGGGGATTTTGATGAATGACTTGTGAGAGAAGATCTATTCTATCAGCTTAAATTTGCCTAACCAATGTCATCCACTAAGTGTGAATGATATAAAATGAGGCTAGACCCAATGAGAATAATATGGGATGAATGGTTGACTAAGCTTGTATAAAATTATATCGACATCCCATGGTCTATGGGAGAATAATGATAGGTGGATCAGGGATGCAATCTTATTATTCTAAAGTAGTTATGGACTCTATGATTAGATAGAGAATTGGAGTGGATTGAAAGACCTCAAGTCTTAACTCAACACTAATGTCAGACTATGTTATAGTGGTGGTATAAGGTGTTATAACTATATGGAATATACCATGCCAAAGAAGCCCTGGTGTCTTGAGAAGGTCATCCAAAAAAGACTAGGTATAAGCCAAGGAAAAGTGTATGAGCTTGTTCAGTCAATGGATTATAAAGTGTGCTTGATAGAATGTTAAGGAAAGGATTTGATATGTATTTATTATGTAAATGGATTTTTTTTTATATAATATGCTTGATTTCATGGGTAGGAAATTATTTTGATATGATGTGTTTGTTTAAATGGATGGCAAGGCTTTTGTTGTTAATTATTTTTGGACTTTTCTAGTTTTTAACTAATGAATACATGTTTGCTAAAAAAAGGTGCTAGAAGTAAAGAATTAAAAAACTAAAAAAAACTGAAAGAAAAAATATTTTTTATCCTTTTAAATATTTGGAATTCATATAATGGAAAATTGAAGAAACTTGTATTATTATGCAATATGTTGATTTTTCCTATATCTATTTATATTTGAATTAGATGAAATGTTTTTATTTATTTTAATTGGTTTACATGAAATTAAATAAATGCATGAATTGAATACATTGTGAACAATTAATACGATATAATATCTAATCCAAAACAAAAACAATGAAACACTTTCTATGAATTCTCCTTGTAAGCAAGCTAGGCTAGCTTTTCAACCTTTCGAACTTGCTACAAATAATCTTTTTCTAATGAATTGATAGGATGAAAGTAAAAGATATGTTTTGACCTTATGTATTGAAATAGATAAATGACAATTTTTTTAACCCTTTAAAACCAATAATATAAATAATCTACTACTTTAATACATTTACTTATGGTTTCCTATGTTTCTATGTTTTCTTATGTGATTATTTCAGATGCAAAATGTTTATTTATACCTTGACTAAAATAACTATTGTCTTGACTAGAAAATTAATTGAATATTTAATAAAATTTATTTTTATATTCGATTGATAATATGTATTGTTAACTTGAAAGGAAACTAATCTATTGAATTCAAGAATAAATCAAAACTAATTGTGTTTTTTAACAAATACAAATGAAAGAGATGGATTTATTTCACTATGAAATTTGACTAGTTTATATTTTGAATGGGAAATAATTAAATAAAAATGAATATATATATATATTAAATATAATATAATAAATAAAAAATACTAAAAATTAAAATAACTTAAACCAGATTCTGTAATAAATCAGTTGAAGTACAAGTAGTGTGTTGATAGAAGAACCCTTGGCATGCTATATTTGTATGCTCTTATGTATATTTTATATATTATCTAACAATAAGATGAAAAAAATATATAAAAATATATAAAATGGGAGAAGATATAATCCACAAAAATATGAGTAGTTAAACTAAGTCTAGCTAATGTCTTGTCTTTCAAGGTCTATGTTACTCTCACCAATGACATTTATTTACAACTATGTAGTCAACTCAAAAATACTAGGGGATAAATATTATATAAATTTTAGTAATGTTATAGATAAAAAATATTATAGATAAAAATCTCTACTGGTAAATTTTGTTTATAAAATTAGTCTAAAATTGGCCTTCTTGTAAGACGAGAATGGAGTTTGCATAGGAGAGTTTAATTAAGTGTGATGGTGATTTCAAGTTGAGAAAAATTTATAAATTATAAAATTAGGAGAGTGAGTAAGTTGTTTGTGATTATAATAAAACATAAGATAAGAATAAGAAACATGAAGCTAATTATGAAAAATACATGAAAATAGGAGTCATGAGAGCTAATTTTGGAAGGCATTTCCATTGTAATAGAATCATCACTCTATGCAAGGGGCAGTTCTAGAAACACTTGTAAAAACTTCCATATAATATAACATAACCACCTCTATCTTCATGTATAACCACCTTTATATATCATAACTACCTCTTAGGTTTTAAAACTATCGTAACTATTATGAAATCTAACTGGCAGTTTCATAATTGAGGGGTGCAGTTCTATCACTTGGGGTGGTGGATTTGTCACTCACGGATAGTTCTTAAAATAGTTTTGAAATGGATATTAAGGTCATGATCAATGGTAATAAAAGGGTTAAAAATAATTTTTGGAATCAAATGGGGTTTTAGATCTAGAGATTTCCTTGTGGAGAATAAAATAAGAGGTCATTAAATCATCATCATATTTATATAAAAAATGTTGCACTGTGTAATTTTTAGGTGCATACATATTGCTTACTCAATAGGGAAAATTGTCATGAATTAATAAGGTGTAATCCCAAGTAAGGTATACTAAAATTAAATGTGAGTTTAAAAATACTTACCTATATAGAGGAATGAAGACTGTCGAGACTCTGTGTTACCTGCAAATAGAAGGAGAGATTCAAGTGTAATTTATAAAGAAGAACAAAAATAGGGTAAGTAATTAGAACAAGGAGAGAATTTGTAAATTAAATGAAAGGAAAATAATACTACTTAGACCATCCCATTAGCGGATTGAATTTGGTGTGGAGTCATGTATACATACAAAATCATAAAAATGTGCTACAAAAGATAGAAATGTAGTTAAATTATCAATGATAAAACATTGATTTGTAATACCTAGAAAAATAACACACATAAATAATAATTTAATAAACATTTGGAATATTATTCAAATAATGGAAAACTTTTGAAATAAAATAACTAATTTGGTGCCCAATATATTTTAAAAATTGTCAAAAATAATTTATTTGTGTCATTTACATTGAAGGATATTTTTGAACATTATTTTTTAGTGGCCATTTTGAGCACATAAGTAGTCATCAGAAATAAGATGATGAAATGATGGTGAGTGTTACAAAGGGAGTCATGATTGGGCCACATCAAGTTAGTTTTTTCTAACTTTTCATTTTTGCCCCAATTTTAGAAATTTATTCAAAATGTAGTTAAAATATAGAAAAATTAAAAAAAAAATCTTTTTGATCACCATGGGGAGGGTAGATTAGGATTTTGTCATGTTTTCTAGGATTTAGATTATTTTTTGTCTTTTTAGGGGGTTTTGGAGAACCCACAAATAACTACCAAAACCATCACTTGGGTTATAAAATCACTACCTTTTGCAAGCGAAATTTCATAACCACTATAGTGGGTTAGAAACCAGCATGGGGAAGTTATGGTGATACCTCCATTGGGTGGTATTAGGTGGTTACATTATTTCCTTGGGATGTTTTTATGACCTCCACCTACAAACATAGCCACTTTTGTGAGTGTAGATTAAAATGGATATCTTTTACTTGTTTAAATCATGAGATTGGTTTTATTGACTAACTAATTGACATAGAGTATCCTTAATTACTATAGGGGGTTATATCTAATGGATAATATCCTAGGAGTAGGAGTGTTTCCCTTATGTATTATCACTTTTTATGGTTGATGAGTTGGCCTTACTTGACCAAGCAGGGATTCTTCATATTGTGTGAACAAGGATCACCCGTTCCTCTAGTTAGTTGCTATGTGACCTATTAACATACTAGGACCCTGACTAGAAAACTTGTGTTTATTCAGGCCCTAAGAGAGTCAAAAATAACTCTCATGAATTTATACTAGATTGTTTATCTTCCTATGACCTATTATTCTATGTCCATTCATGATGATGACACTCACCATGAGGATCTTAACTAGGTAGAGCATTTTAGAGAGACTAATGCACCTAACATGAGTGTGAAGTGTAGTGTGAGGCTTTATAAATTATATGGATCAGTGATCCCCAACTTAAGGAAGGCCATCGTTAGTATCCTTTCCTCTCAATTAGTGAAGGACAAAGGTATCGATAGGATTTTGTATAGTTAGTTTACAATCATTTGGTGTATAGAGGATAGAGGGTTTTTTTATGCTCAGAGCCAAAATATGTTTGCATATACCTATAGGGACTTATAGTGACTCAGCTAGGATATATCTTCATTAGCCACCTAACTATAATTATGGGTTGGGTTTATGAGAGACTGATTCCTTATTAGAAGAGAGTGTTGATTGGGGCACCAAGAGACATTAAGGCCATCATATTAGAAAATGTGATACCCTTTCATGCTTTTACCTAGACTGTGGGGTCTCTCATAATATCATATTTATATCCATACCCTATAGGACATGCTTAAGCACTAGGTTAATGATGGAGTTTATCTCATAGTAGCTATGGTGGTTATGTAGGTTTATGATAGATAATTATACCTCAAGGCACACCCAATGGATCAGGTGTCTCAGTAGTTTGGTATGTCTTATGTGAAAAAACACCCCATCCCTAGAGTTCTGTATAGAGGTACCCATGAGTAAAAATATATGATTATGAGGTTAATATCATGGAACCCACTATTGGTAGGGGTACCTATCACCTAACTAGCCTGATAGGTAGCTTGAATATGTGGATACAATGGAGTGGGACAATAACAAGAGATGGGTCTAACACCACCACAACCATTACAAGGGATTGAATAACATTAGAATATAGGATATGAGTATGTTGAGTTTTAGCTACAAGTTCATGCCATGTTAGATAAAGATCTAGACATAGACAAGGTGGATAACATGTATGATGATTATGATCTTGAGTGGTAGGAAGGAGATCTAGGTAAACTATTGATTTTATATATTCATGATTTATAGATTGTGTTTTGATTTCTCCTAGTTACTTAGAAAATTTTATATATGATATATTTTGTTGTGTAAATTATATCTAATTCATCCTATGTGTTTTGTGATTGTAGATACTATGGGTGCTTGGAGGAGGATGATCAGGGCTACCCTGATTAATATGTTTTAGTTGAGATTTGTCTAAACATGGGATAATTACTAGTATATTTTAGGATTCCAATAGAGATTGGATGACACAAAAAAAAAATCTTATCATATCATTCCTTTGCTATGCTGACAATATTTAAGATAGAGAAAAGTACTTTATTAGCTAGGGCAAGGGGAGGAGGAAGTGAAGCCTCTAGTTATAGGAATAGGATGGAAACATCATAGGGAGGATGAAGTAGGACTCACCTTCTTATCTACTTATTGATATAGATTAAAGTGGAAAACATGAGGAGAGAAAATTAGGAGACATCATTGTAGTGACATCCCTAGTCATTCTACCACTTCAACACCCTTCTAGATGAGGGGGGTAGATTTTTATGACTTATTTTTTAGATGTTTTGGTCACATCAGTGTATATCTAATTACTTTTTAGATTCCTTGAGGTATGTTGGCCTTCTAATAATATTATTTTATTATATATTTTTATTTTATAAACTTGATAGCCTACATGGTTGATTTAGCCTTTTAGGGTTTTACTAATTTAGATCCAAAGTTTGATTAAATAGATGAGTTATCTAAATCAATTTAATAATATGCAATAAATAAAAACTATTTTTTTTAAAAAACTTGACCTGATTTGAGTTTTAAAATATGGTAATAAATATTTTCAAATAGACACTTATCTATAAAATAATTGTCATCAAAGATCTAGGTGCTAAAAACTAGGTTATGGATAGGTCTAAGTGTTGTCAACATGGTCCCTTAGATTCTTCCTTGGAAATTAGTGCCTCACCTAGATAGTAGAACCATGTGGATACAGTGTCCCAAAATGGTTTTATTTTCCTCTTTTTAGGATTCTTCCTAATTTATGGGAGTGCTTACACCTATGTTTCTAGGTTTTGTTCCTACACACAAAAAACCTAGAACTTTGTATTATGCCTTTAAGAGCTTATTTAAGTTACAAACCCTAATCCTCCTTATAATTATGGAATGATATAAAAATGTGTGTTTTTTAGTAGGATGGGTTGGATATCCTCAACACCCCACTATGAAGATATTTTCCCAGATACCAATACTTTAAGGTCATATCAAGCCTAATGTAGTTCTCCCACCTAGTTCTTATTGAAAGTGAAAGTAAATGCTAGAATGATGGATGTATTGAATCCCTTGAGTGTGATTTAGATTGGACATTTTTAAAATATAGTATTATGGTAGTTTTAGATGTTAGTATATAAAATTTGGTTATAATAGGGATTAATAACCTTAATTTCGGTCAGCTTATTTCGTATTCGAATAGGCTTTTTGCATTTATTTTATATCTAGTGGATAGAGGTATAATAATCTTGTATTTTTATTGTTTCATATATTTTTTAGATATTAAAATGTTCTTAGGTAGACCTTAATAGGTTTACATGTTTAAAAATATATCTACTCAAGAGATTTAGAGAAAGGGACACTAGTGACTAGAAACTGATTCATAATCAGATGTACTTCTCTTGACCAAAATGGATAAGGAGAGTCACCATGGACCTGTACATTCTAATTCATTTAGATGTTAACCTAATGACATATACTTGATATGATGATGTCATGATATGTGCACACTCAAAATTTAATTTGACATTCTACTAATTGAATCTAAGATGTTGAAGTGTAGTAAATGAAATGCATGAAATAAAACATAAAAAAAGTACTATGAAATAAATACTTATGTAATGAAATATTCCTTAAACAAATCTAAGAAATAATTTAAATCACATAACTCAAAATTAAATCACATAATGCATAAATAAATCAAATAATATGTTTAGCTATTAAATTGGGTTGGATTGTTGCATTAAGGCTTCCAAAGGGGTCCCTTCCTCCTTCCATATTTCAAATTCAATCCTTCCTCTCACAAAAATTAATTTAACTTATAAATGCATGTTCATATTAAAGAAAACTATAGTAATGAATTATTTTAGGAAGTTACAATAATAACTTCATAACAAAATGTACTTATGATAATCTATAATCAACATCTACTACTTCTCAACTCTATTTATACATATTTATATACCATAGAGGAGATTGTTTTATGCAAAATAACATACATATTATATTTTAAAATACATTTGATTTAGGATAATTGAAATTGGTTCCTTTCACTAAAGTCAACATTCACAAGAATTCTACAATATTTTTATAGGATAAACAAGGTTGTTTCATTCTTCAACCACTTCCTTATTGATATCCATGGAGGATAGAGTCTTTTTTTTGTGTCAATTGGAAAAGAATCAAAATTTGTTCATCCATTGTTTTGATTATGCAATGGTTTCAAGATGGTCTATGCAGTGAGATTCCTTTAATGTAGGACGTTCTACACTACATACCTATCTCTCCAAAACATCCTTAAAATACATTATATAAAAAGTGTCCCAAATAAATAAATAACCATCATATATTTAATTCCAATACATAATTTTAACTATTTAAATGAGTATAGAAACATAATGTTATATGGCTTATGAAAGTAGGAAATTGTATGGAAAAGTGTTCAAAAGCATGGTTAACAAGTAAGATGAGTAGAATAGATGGACATAAGAACAATAATTTTAAGGGGATCATCACACCCCCAACTTAAGATCTTACTTAAACTCGAGTAACATACTTTTTCATTCCCAATTCATAAAGAACTCTAAAATCCATGGGGTCTACAGTGCCCTTGGCAAGGTGACCATAAAATCCCCACCTCTATTCAAATAGTTTCCAAAATTTGGCTTCTTTAGCTTCATCCACTAGGGTTTTATCATGCCAATATAGAATAGGCTACCAGAATAGAGAGGGCATAAATTTGAGGTTTAATAATTGTAATCCTATGTCACCTACAAGAATAATGTATTTTTTGACATTTTTAAATGCTATGTTTAAATTAAAATAAGAACAAGGCTCCATATTTCTTACTAATAAGGTGAGCTCATTCCATTGTTCAGTGCATGATTATTTTATAGTATGACCAATAGAAGTTTTCAATAATAAATAAAAATATTAAGATTCATCACATTTCTTACCAAACTAGGCTCTAACTTCTATCTTCAACATGATATTATCCCATTCTGCTAAAACAACTTTAGGTACCACTAACTCACTGTTGATGAGTAGCTAGCTTTTTTTCTCCTTTTTATTGTATTCCTCTGCTTCTTTTCCTCTTCTTTGCTCATTCAACAAATATGATGAAAATGACTTAAATTGGACATCTCCAACATATATATTGGGGTTCTACTCCATATCATAAGGAAAAAACATAATTATGTAGATAAAACTGACACAATTATGTTTATTCTTCCTATGAACTTTATTTATAGATATAAAATAAGGAAAGGGGATCAATAACTTCATGGGTCATGTCACAATAAATTCTCATAAATATGAACTTATGCCATTTTATTCAAGATAAACAAAATAAACTTTTGTAGGAGGCCAACAATCAAGGAGTTCTTGGGTAAGACTAGCCACATCTTCAATTTTCTATTTTATTTTGGTGATTGTCTCTTCCTTAAACTTATTCTATTCTTTCAATTTCTTATTTTATTTCCTCAATTGCTTCAAATTTTTAGTTTGACTATCCATCCAATTCAATAATTTAGAAGATATTTCAAATGAGGAGTAATACCTGACTTCTTAGGTAGATTTAGGTTCTTATTATTGATTTACCTCTATAGAAGCATCTGGAATGTTGGTTTTAGGATGGTGGTTGATCTAATTGTTTAACTTCTTCCTCCATGGGTTCCTCATGCAACTCTTCAAAACTATGCTTAACTTTTTCTTCTTCTTCCTACATTATTTTTTCATGTAATTCTTCAATCCTATGCTTAGTTTATTCTTCTTTTTCCTAATTGAATAATGGATAACATTCTTCCCTTTCTATTTCAGTCTCTAGAAATTCATCACTACTAGTAGTTTATTCATCTCTAGATTCTTCATTTATTTCAATAATAGAAGAAGGTTTAGTTCTAATTTTTATTCTCAATTTGTGAGATCTATTAGGAGGGGTTAGCTTTGCCTTTTTGAGATAAGGTGGAAGTTCCTCCTCATACTCATTTGAATCAAGCCAGAGAATGAGTTTCTTCTTTTTTCCTTATGGATTCCCTACCTATGGAAGTCCTTTCTTTAGTCCTTGCTATAGGTTCTTGTGTTACTAGAAGAAGACCTTCTTCTATAGGTTCTTTTGTGGTTATAGGAAGGTTTTATATTACATGTTATTATGGATATGTAGTAGTGGCTTCCTTTGATATTTTTTTCAACCTCTAATTCTTATTTTATTTCATTTCCTTCTTTATCACTTTCTACATTTCCTAGTAAAATTATTTCCACTTGATGCTAGGTCTAGTTCTTTGCAAACAGTCTTGAAAAATCAACTATATGAGACAATGGTGGGAAAGAACTTTAGAATTACATTTTTGAAATGCATCTAATATTTTTGTGATCATGCAGAGAAGGAAGTTAATAATTCTTATCTATATTCCATGCCATAAATGATTGAATAACTTGAATTACAAGCCATGCATCATCGAATACCTCCCTTCATAAATCAAATATCTAGAGATAAAATAAGTAGCTTTAGCCCATCTTCATGGTAGAGATAACCTTGTAATGCCCTAGTTTTAAGTTTCAAAGCATTCATTTATTTTGATGAATTTTTATTTCTCATCCCTAGTATCAATTTTGTGTTAGCATTCCCCCTATTCTTCGTAGTAATATTATTTTGGTAATGGTAGTTTCTATCAACTTTATTTCCATCCCCTTTATTGTTGCCAAGCTATTATGAAATGTACTAAAAAATTCTTCTATAATTAATTCATCCATGTCCTATATTTTATCCAGATACTATGCCCATCCTATATGCTATAATAGGGCTAAGATTTTTGGCCTATTAGTTAAAGGGGTGATATCCAATGGTTTATGTTTCAACAAATCACCTCCCATATTATGTGAGTTGTAGTCTGAATAGTTTTAGCAAGGGTTTTGGACTATGGTAGAATGATTTGAAACTTTTTATTTAGGAGGAAAACTAATCCATTTAAATTAATCAAAAGTCTCTCCCCTAACTTAGACTATTACTTATCCTTGAGGGATAAAGCTGACATGCACAACACACTCATGGTAAGAGTAAGGGATGTCAACAATAGTTATGTTAATGGTCACATAAATCAATGAAGGATATGGTAAGTGGGAATTATAAGGAGAGGATATGGTGGTGAATTGATAGCATTAAGTCCCATCATCTTTAGAAATAATTAAAATCTATGACATGAAACAAATATAAAACAATTACTGTGTTACTTATAGAAATACCTTTTCATAAATGTGAAAATGATGATTCAAAGTGGTGGTCATGGCATATGATATAATTTGGGAGGGAGAAAATGTTTGATATAAGATGCAGTGTAATAATACATCCTATAGAAAGATATTTTTCCTATCGCAGTAAGTTTTATCTTGCACAAACAAGTTTTATCCTGTCGCAACAAGTTTTATCTTACAACAACAATAATTTCATCCTATAACAAGAAGGAAAATGTATTTTTACTCCAAAGGAATGAATATACAAGAATAAAAAATTAAAAAACTATTGCTTTAGTACATTTTCTCTATTTCTCTTTTTTGTTATTTTGTTATTTTTTAACGAATGTCGATCAGCTAATGACCTAGTTTTCTAAGACAACATCTGTCATCAATGCATAAAGGTTTTCATCTATATTTTTTTAAATTTTTATAGATTTTATAGTCCAAAGTCAACTGGAATAACAAGAATCTAAAAATTAGGATTTTATTTAGATTGAACCAAGCCATTATGAATAACTTATTCTTGGCTGTAGGAATCTTTATTACTCTATGAAAATATTAGATAAGGGTTGATATAAATATCCTTAAGATATAAGAATAGGTTTATTTTCTTCATGAATAAGAGATGTATGGGGTTCTTCAAGAATTTGGTAACTGAGAGTTTCCTTGGAAAATGGTTTCTTATATAGCTTGAGCCTGTGGCCATTAACAAGTAGTCAAAACTAAATAGAGTCAATGGTCATGAGATTTACAACTCCATTGTCAAAAAAATTTCCGATCTCATAAGGCCCAAGACATCTAAACTATAGCTTTCCGTTATGATCCTTGTATTTAGAGTTAAAAATAAGTGCCTAGTGTCTTGGTTAGAAATTCTTAGTTTTGATGTTTCTCTCATACCATCTTGCATATTATCTTTGCACTATTTCAGTATGATAAAATGCTTCTTTTTTTATTTCATCAAGTTCATTCAACCACATGATCCTATCTTATTGAGCATGAGAAATACCCAAGCCCAAATTAAGTGATATCTTTAATGTATTATTTTCAAACTTAATAGGTAGAATAGGCTTCTTACAATAAACTAGCTCATATAGAGTGAGACCAATTATGGTTTTATACATGATTCTATAATCCCAAACTAATTCTAGGAAATGAGTTAACCAATATTTTCTATGTAGATTGATAGTCATAGTGAGAATATTTTCTAGTTATTGGTTTGTCACTTCTACCCAAGCATTTGACTGAGGATGGTAGGGAGTAGATTTCTTATGTCTAATTTCATATTCCTTGACCAAGGTAGTTGTGATGTCGGATGTGAATTGTGGGCCTTAGTCTATAATGATCTCTCCTAAAACTCCATAATAGGTGAAGATTTATTCATAGAGGAATTCATCTACCTTATAATCTCAAGCATGGGTTAAGGCTTTAACCTCTACCCATTTGGTGACATATTCAATGCACATGAGTATGTATTCCTTATTGCTGGACTTAAAATCAATGGGACCTAAAGAATCTAGTCCCCATTTGTCAAAGGGTTCTAGAATGAGTTGTGGTTGTAATGGAATTTCATCAAAGAAAGAGGGTTTTCCTAGACATTGGAATTGATCACATCTACAAGTATACATCATAGAATCCTTATGCAAAGAAGGCCAATAATAATTTATAGTAAGTATTTTCATGGAATTCCATTTTGTAGAAAAATGACCCCCATAGGGTTCATCATGGCAAGATCTGAGAATGTCTTAAGCTTCATCTTGTTGGATACATCTTCTCATAACTAAATTTGGTCTAGTAATAAATATATATCCTAAATTCCAAGAACAATGCCTTCTTTTTTATATCAAGTGTTAGTTGTCCCTAGGTGAGAAATGTTGTGGTAGTGATCATGTAATAAGATAGTTAACAATATCTGTGAACTAAGGATATTGAATTATTATAGTAAATAAATGTTCATCAAGAAAATAATCATCAATAATAGTACTATGTTCATCATTTTGTAACCAAGATAGAAAATTTGCTACTACATTATCGTTTCCTAGTCTATTTACAATGTTAATATCTAAATCTTATAGTAAAAACAACCAATGAATTATCCTGCTTATTACAATAGGTTTGTTTACTAAATACCTTATTGCTTCATGATAGGTGTGGATGAATACTTGGTAACATATAATGTAGTGTTAAAATTTATTGATAGCATAGATAACGGCAAGAAATTCCTTCTTTGTTATAGTGTAGTTATGTTCAAACCCTTGAAGATTCTTATTGATAAAATAGATTGCATAACTTAGGGATTCATCTTTTTATCCAAGGATAACTCCTAAAGTGGTGTTAGATACATCTATATGAATGTGAAAAGTATTATTCCAATCAGGCCCCTCAAAATAAGAGTTTTTATGAAAATGTCTTTTAGTTATTCAAAAGTAGTTTGACAATCATCAGTCCATGTAAAATCAACATTTTTAGTAAGAAATCCAAATAATAGGGTGATAATTTTACTAAAATATTTGATGAATCATCTATAATAACTAACATGTCCTAAAAAACTTTTAACATGTTTTTATTTCTTTGGTGTGGGTAGATCCTTAATAATACATATCTTTGATGGGTCAACTTGAATTCTAGTAGGGGATGTGTGATGTCCCAAGACAATACCTTCATTCATAAGCATGTAACATTTTTAATTAGTCAAAGATAATTAGTGGTCCTAAAAGTTTTAAATAAATTTCTCCAAGTTCATTAGTATTTATTCAAATGTCTACCCATAAAGCATACAATCATCCATGTATATTTCAACACAGTCATGGTAGAGATCAAAAAAATGCTCAACATAATTGTTTGAAAAGTAGCTAGGTATTGTAAAGACCAAATGCCAAGATGGAATAGGCATAGGTTCCCCAAGGGAAAGTAAAAGTGGTTTTGTCTTAATCTTGAGGATAAATTCATATCTGATTATAACCATTATAGCCATGTAGGAAGGAAAAGTACTTCTTCCCTTCTATTGTATCCATCACTTGATAAATAAATGGAAAGGGAAAGTGATCCTTCCTAGTAGTACTATTCAAATCTTGGTAGATAATGCAAATATTCCATTTTTTCCCTTTCTTAGGGAAACTGACCAAGGCAGAGACCCATTGACTATCAAAGATGGAAAAAAAATCTTGCATCTAAGAGTTTTTGCAACTCAGTTTTTACAATGTCTTTGACTATAAGATTCATTCATCATTAGGGTTAGTGAATAGGTTTAAATTCTTCTTTAATGTAAATGAGATTCTTCCATAAATTTGGGGGTATTGATCTCATGTCATGGTAATCCTAATCAAATGTTTTTGTGTGACTTCTTAGCATTGTAACTAACTAAATTTCTTGTTGAGGTGTTAAGTAAGTGTTTATGTCGAGAGGTCTATTTGGTGCGATGTCTACTTGATTTGTTAAAGAAAGCATGGTCTCCACATTGGTAGTTAAAGGAGCTTAACTGTATTGATGGGGAAGTAATTGATGAAATTTCCAAATGTCACTAGTGGTTTTAGCAAAATAATTCTTAGGAAAGATATTCTAAAGAGGGCATGGTGTACATTTTAATAGGTTGGTGGCTATAGAATCCTATCAATAGGTGTTTTACAAGATACTAGTAAGGATATTGTCTTCTTCTTGGACTTGTAGAGATATAATCTACTTAATTTTAAAAATATTCTATAAGGAGACAACTTATTTAAAGTCATCAATTGAAGGGGTTGGTCCATCATTCTAGAAAGGCTGAACTAGTGGATACAACACCAATTTCTTGGTGTCATTTCTATTGGAAATTAGTATTTTTCCTAACCTATAGCCATAAAAGCATCAGTGGTAGCCAACCATGGGTGACCAAGGATGAGAGGATAAACCCAAAAAGTTTCTCTTTGGCTATAGGAAAATAAATTTTTATAGATATTTCCAATAATCCATAGTGATAACAAGGTCCTTAAAAGTCCCCTTAGGCTTAACAGTTGATCTATCATCCATCTAGAGGATGGTGGGTGTTGGATGGAGAGTTGTAAGTTCCAATTATTGCATGGTCTCCATGGCCATTACATTGATGGTTTCACCCAATTAAATTAAATTAATGGAGATGGGTTGGCCATGGATTCTAACATTAACTACAAAACTTCCTAGATCAGAATATTTTGGGGGAACTATATCTGCCAACATAATATCTACTAGTTGGCCAATGACCTAGACTTTTAAAGGATCCTTCTTATTTTTTTATAATGTTTTCAATCATATCCCTCTAAAAAATTTATTATAGATAATAAAATAATTTATTTTTTGAAAAATTAGGATTTTTATGCACACATTCTTGAGTTATCCTAAAATATCAAAATGAGGCTCTAGTTCAGGACGTGATATGTTCAATCTCTCCAAAAAAGGAGGATTGCCAGTTTCTTTTTGATTTTTGGATGTAATTGGCTCAACATTTGCCATGGGTGGCTATGGATTAGTATGGAGTGGAGTTGGTTCAAAGTGTTCTATGATTATGGGCAAGGTGGATTATAGAAGAACATGACCTGAGCAAAGTTAAACTTGATTAATATCGAAGGTGTATGTTGGATATTACATTAATTTAGTTGATTGTGTCAGTTGTAATAACTTATTAGCAAGATTGGGGATGGGTTGGGAAGGTGATTGAGTGGTTAAAATAAGTTATTGAGTGTTTGTAATTATGGTCTATTCTTTTTTTGGTTATTGCATTTTCTAAGTAAACCTTGATTACCTCTCTCTTACTATTACCATAGATTAGAGGGATTAGACCATTGCTAGTTTTGTAATTGCCCCAGTTGAGATTGTTATCCATTATGTTGCATCCATTACTAATTATGGGTTATCTACCAATTTTTTTGAGACTAGTTCTGATTGGGCACATTCATCCAAGAACCATATTGAGGATTATTAAAAATTGATAATTTACAAACATAGAGTTTGATGGCATACCTAATCTTTGTACCCATGGTTTCTATTGATCCACAAAAAGCACCTAATTCTCATCTTCTCCTACGGTATATAGATCCACTATTTTAGAATTATCCTCAGTTATTATACCTACTTGAGCTTTCATGGAATGGCATGTAAAATCCACTTTCTTCTTTCTACATTCAAGGTAATAGATGGCTAAGGCTTTCTTTGTTTCTTCTTGCTTCTGCTATGTATGTCATGTATCAATCTAAGTATCTAGTTAACTAATGATGTCCTACCTAATGTCCTGGAGTAGGTTGCTAACTTCACCTTTAGATAGTCCTATATAAGATGATATAGGAAGGGTTATACCCCTACTTTTGTTCATGTTTCATCTAGAGTAGTTCATACATAGAATTGTTAGTTCATCAAATATTAGTGTAGAAACATCACCATCAGACATTAGATCTAGGGCCTCTAGTTAATCATCTCTAATTCCTTTTATGAATTTTATCTTGATTTATTCCTTATCCATTATAGTTTTCTTGTATTTTTTCAATTTGAACACAAATATTTCCATATATTCCTCTAAGGACTCATCATCAACTTGTATCATTTAGAAAATGTCATGTCTCCTATAGATTATGCCCCTATAATAGTCTTGGTGTTTCATTAGAAACTTCTTCATTTCTTCCCAAGTAGAAATGACATCCTTTCCAAGCCCCATGAACCATCTAAGTGTTACACATTTGAGTGTTGATGGAAATAGTTTGAGTTTCTGAGCACCTTGATTATAATCATAACTATGACATAAGATGTCTAACTCAAAATGAAATATATTTGGATCCTCAGATGAATTTAATCTAAAGGTAGGGAGGGTAGAGTGAGGGATATTATTCATGGATACATTTCCATAAGTATTAAGGATAGGAAATTTGAAAGCATCACACTCATTGATAGTGTTTTGTTCCTGATGATCCCCCATGAATACTCTTTGTATTGGTAAATAGAAGGTTGTTGTTACCTAATGCTCAAAATTACTATCAACTATTTTATTTCTTGGGGTGTAGAAGATGGAGACTTTACCTTGTTCCTTAGGAATGTATGGCTTCGTATACAATGGGGATGGTGTGGAGGTTTCAAAAAATTCTTTTAGTGTCTTAGTAAAGAGTCTCTATAAATTAGAATATTCTATTAGCCTGGTGTTTCTTTTAGGGAAATAATAGATTGTAATGCCTCATAGAAATAAATTTTGGTGATGGAGGGAAGAAAACCTTATATTCTTGAGTATGAGGTGATAAGGTGGGAATTATTAGAGGTGGTAAATTTATGTCTCTTTCAGGGGTATGAACCTATTCAAGGTCTCCAACTTGTGCTACTAGTTTAGCCAAAAAAATTCCTTTTCTACCTCTTTTATTGACTAGAAATTGACTCATAATTAGATGTACTTATCTTAACCAAAATGGATAAAGAGAGTCACCATAGACCTATACATTTTAATTCATTTAAATTTCAACTTTCGGATGTAGACTTGATAGGATGATGTCACTATATGTCCATACTCAATATCTAATCTAACATTCTACTAATTATATCTAAGATGTTGAAGTGTATTAAATTAAAATCTTGAAATAAAACATAAACAAATACTATGAAAAAATTATTATGCATTGCAAGCTTCCTTAAACAAATCTAAGAAATAATTTAAATCACATAATTTAGAATTAAATCACACAATGCCTTAAGAAATCAAATAACATGCTTAGTTATTAAATTGAGTTGGATTATTGTTGTAAGGCTTACAAAGGGGGCCCTTCCTCCTTCCATATTTAAGATTCAATCCTTCCTCTTACAACACCTAATTGAACTCAAAAATGCTTGTTCATATTAATAGCAATTGTAGCAATGCATTTCTACAGGAAGTTACAATAATTGTTTCTTGACAAAATGTACTTATGATATTCTCTAACCAACATCTACAACTTCCCAACTCTGCTACAACATATTTATATATCAAAGAGAATATTGTTTTATGAAAAATAATGTAGACATTATATTCTAAAATACATTTTATTTAGGATAACTAAAATTGGTTCCTTTCACTAAAGTCATCATTCATGAGAATTCTAAAATATTATTGTATGATAAACAAGGCTATTTAATTATTCAACTGCTTCCTTATTGAGTTCCATGGAGGTTAGAGTCATTTTAAAAAGTCAGTTGGAAGAGATTCAAAATCTGTTCATCCATGATTTTGATTATGCATTGGCTGTAAGATTATTTGTTAAGTTAGATTCCTTTGTTGTAGGACATTCCATGATACATACCTATCTCTCCAAAACATCCTTAAAACACATTATATAAAAATGTCCTAAAGCAATAGATAACCATCATTATTTAATTTAAATACACAATTTCAACTATTTAAGAGGATATAATCATAATGCTATATGTCTTATGAAAGTAGGAAACTATATGGAAAAGTGTTCACAAGCATGGTTAAATGGCAGGATGAGTATAATAGATGGATAAAAGAACATGACATGTATGGGGATCATCAAATAGTACCATGTTGGGGAAACTAGCACCATCTAGCTCTAGTGTTCTTAAAATGGTGTGAGTGTCTAGCTAGTAGGTTGTTGAGCATGAAGGGCTAGGATCTAGGAATGTAGGTCTGAGACTATTTTTGGCTAACTAGAGATATTTATGGTCTATATAATGGATATAAAAGTATGATAAATGATATAAGATAGTTCTAAGGATAAGGTAGTAATATCTTGTCTCAATCAACACTCTTATCATCCAAATACCACTTTTAGGTGATTAAGTTCACCCCCCCTTATGGTAGAAATGCATAAAAGTGAAATGAATAGTATAAAGGAAAAATAAGTGTACATGGACTTACCCAAGAATTAAAGCTTGTGTAGTTGAGTATGATTATGTGAAGCTATGTTTATGTATATGAAGCATGATCCAAAGCATGACCTAAAAAAACATGCATAAATAAGTCCTTACAAAATATCAAAATCAAATGATTTTATTGAATAAAGTAACTAAGAAAAGATGGGTGAAGAGATATCAAAGAAGAAAAGAATTGATACATGTCATTTTGTATGCAAACTAATTAATTAACTTGGTGGCAACATATATTTGAATTTATATGGTAATCATATCATTAAATATCTTGGACTAATCTATTGTCTTGATCAATCCTCATATGTGGGTGACTCAAGATTGAATCTGATTTTGACTCCATTATTTCCCACCCCTCCTTGGTGGATCATGACCTATGAATAACTTGGATTAGACTATAAATGTGTCTAACCCTCTCATGTGGGTGGTGTTGACCAATTTTTGCTCGTAGGAAAAATTGTGGTCACCTTCTTCCCCTGAAGACTAAAGCCAGTCATTTTTGGGTCGCAAGTTCATTTTCAAGTTCAAGGCTACTCGGTTAAAATCTTGGTTCAACAATGGTTAAACCAAACCGTTCAACCAAAATTTGGTTCAACAGGCTTGGTTCAAGTAAAAGTTCAACTAGCTTGGTTCAAAGTCAAAGGTTCAGTGTGGCATTTCAATGAATGGTTCATCAGCATTGGTTATAATGGTTCATCAGCTTTTATGCCTTATTTGTTCATTGGCATGCTTTGTTGAGCTGTTGAAACTTTTGGTTCAATGGTTTCAATTCAGCGGCTTGGTTTAAAGCATTGGGCTTGGCCTTGGGAATTTGGCATGCTTAGTTGAAATTTTGAATTGTTGAACCTTTTGGTTCAATGGCTTGGTTTAAAGGTATGCCCCAAGTGTGAAGGACAACCAATAGTCAAATTACCCTTTCAGAGGGCAAGCATTTATCTTTTTCCTTATGGAATAATCGGTTCGGTTCAAGCTTATGTTTTTTTAATTGATAGTCCCAAATTCCTTCAGACTTTTTGCTTGAAGGAATTCCTTCAGACAAAATTTTTGAAGGAATTTAGGCACACTTCAAAGCCAAGCTAGGTAGACAAATTTGTGTAGACTTTTTGTCTGCAAAAATACAAACGAAGGCACAGTCAAGCCCAGGGAAATTTAACCCAGGGAAATTATCTATAGACAATTTGCCCATGGGAGCTCAGGGAAGAATCTAAAGTAAATAGGGCCTACCAAAGTTCCCCAAAGGGAAGGTGCCCTTGCGAGGACTTTTGGCCAAGACAAAAGGGACAAGTGTCAAGAAATCAGTAGCAAAGTGCCCGACTAACATGGAGAAGTGCCTGACTAGTGCCCAGATGCCACGTGGCATTAGACCAGGCTAAGTCAGTGATGGACTTGATGATGTCTCAAAGGCCATCAATATTAGCAGAATGGTATATTTATTGGTTTTCAAATATTTATGGCCAAGTGGACATCAAAATTTAGCGAAGCAGATGGCTATTTCATTTCAAGCTGAGAAAGCATTATCAAGAGCCAGAAATGTAGTGACCTGTTGAAAGTTCACCCCTAGGGACCAACTAAGCTAGAAGAGACAAGAAAGACAAGGGAAAAATCATAGAAGATAAGCAAGGAGAAATGAAAAGGTGTAGAAATGACAAGGTGGTCCAAGTGGTAGGAGAAGGTGATTTATTGCATGTTAATCCCCAAATGGCACAATAGCAAGTATCATGGCTCATGCATTTAAAAAAGGGGACAAATTTCATCTATTGGTAGAAAAGAGGAGTGACCCATGCTTCCACATTAAAGCTCTAATGCCAAAGTCAAATTTGGTGATTATACAACATGGTTTCAGTAGACTTCTTCTAGAATGATGACAACACAACAATATTTTCCTCTTTCCAATGGGATGCGATAGGCCAACTTGTCAAAGAAGCGCCAAGTTTTCTTTCTCCTTTCTTTTATATATTTTAATTTCTAATTTTTGAGAAAGATCGGTTCTTCCACTTTTACAGAGGTGCAACACTGGCAAAATTTCATTTGAATCAAATCAAATTCAATTTTTACCTCCATATGGATAGATATTTTCAGAGTATGTTCTAAGTGTTTGTCTGTGTCCAGTCATTATTTCTTGATGCTCTCATATGTTCAACACTAGCAGACCTATTATCTACAAGGTGCCATTTCTATAGCTGAAAGGAGAAGAGCTGACATTTGAGAAGACTAGAATAGGAGTTACTTATAGTGTGCATTTCATAGCACCTCAGTGATTTTTTGTCTCCTGTGTTTTCATGAAAGCCTCCCTACCAGTCTTTTGCAGCCTGGTCCTTCTACCAAATGTGTAGAGTATGTATGCATTTGTCTGATTTTAAGAGTGGATGTGTGAAGTTTGACCTATTTTGGTGCATCACCTCTTTAGAGTAGGTTTGTTTTCCTACATCTTTCTCCCTTTTCACCCCCCCTTTTTATATACCTATATATATACATGTTAATTCTTGTTAGAAACAACACAATGCATCAAAGGGAGCTAGCCCTTATCTTAAGACTCTCCTCTCCAGCTTTTTTATCCCATAGGTGAGAGAGGAGTTTCCATGTTGTGAGGAGAGGGTAGGAACTTGTTTTCCTGCCACTGGGTGCAATTTCTTACGTCTATAGTTTTAGCATGGTCTGTGAGACCCAAGTTTTCAAGAAAGTAAAGTTTTAGGATTGATGCTAGTCCTGTTACAGTAAATCAAATTTTTTTCTAGCATCTAGTGACTCTTAAGTTATATCAGCTGGTCAAGCAGCTTGGTGCCATCAAAAATCATTTTCTTGTATGTATACTTATTTTGCAAAAAATCATGGGCTTTGTTTTCCTTCATGTAACTTTGATCAGACTCAAAATATTTAGAAATTTTCTCCAATTAGCTTTCCTAGTCTTCCTCAACCCCCTCAGGTCACTGATCCTAATGGCAACCTTCTGACCTAGGGGGAAATAGTGGAATCATGGGGCAGGAAAGAAGAGAAGAAAGGTTTTGCTCAAAACCTTAAAAAAGATAAATCTGCTCCTACCCATGAATCCCATGACATCCAAGAGGCTATCATGAGTAATAATGAATAAGAAATCATCATTGATGCTCCTTGTGAAGACCTCATTAGCAATGGAGAAGATGTAGGTCTTGCATATATGTAGATGTTCCATCAATTCAAAGAGGAACAAATGCATGGTAAGCTCTCTTCCCCTCTATTTGATGAACTTCTTTGATGTTTTGATGATGAGGCCGACTACATTAAAGAGCCAGAGTTAGAGGAAAATCAGGTGGATATTTTTAAGCATCTAGAGGTCTTGATTTTTGAGGATGAAAATGAGAGGTCTGTCCTCCAGGAGGAATGGCTTGAAGAAGTGAGCTTTAAATAGGGAAGTGAAGTTTTATGGGATGAGTAGTCATTTTTTGAGCCCATTTCAGACATGATAGTAGTCACCCTTCTTCAAGAAGGCCAAGAGGAATCAGAGGATGAGTCTGAAAAGTTTTTCAATGAGGCAAAAGAAAACAAATCAGACCATGATGCATTGCAAAAGAATTATGTAGATCAAGAAGCTTATGGCAATGAGCTAGCAGCCATTGATTTCTTGGTGAGGAGCACCTATATCAAGGACTAGAATTCAATAGGCTTCCAAGGACAAACATAATACATATATGTTAGAGGCATGTTCAATTTTGATCCACTCAGATACTAGCCAATGCAAGTGACAGGAAAGAAGAGCAAGTCACCATTTCTTTTTTTCATTCAGCTACTTGCCTTGCACCATAAGTCTTCTTACCAAGAAGGGGACTTAAGAAGTTTTCCTTTTGATCTAGGAGGGAGGTGAGCTTTCCCAATTAGTTGTACATAATAGTTTGTTTTTAGTTTATCTCCTACTTTCCCTAAGTGCAGTTTGCACAGGTAGTGTTTTTTAGCCTTGTGTGTTTCCCTTTGTGTGTGGGGTAAAGCTTCATGTTTGATTCTCAAATATTTTGGGTTGTTGATAATTATTTCATCACTACATCTGACTCTGTCCCTAATGGATTTTAAGGCAACTAATTCTAAGCATAGTAGGCATGCTTCCCCTGTGAGTCGCCATTTGTTGACCAATTCTTGCCCACAGGCAAAATTGTGGTCAACTTCTTCCCCTACAGATTAAAGCCAGCCATTTTTAGGTTACAAGTCCATTTTCAAGTTTAACGTTGCTTGGTTAAAATCTTGGTTCAACAATGGTTGAACCAAACTGTTAAACAAAAATTTGGTTCAACAGGCTTGGTTTAAGTAAAAGTTCAAGCGGCTTGGTTCAAAGTCAAAGGTTCAGCGTGGTGTTTCAATGAATGGTTCATCGGCCTTGGTTATAATGGTTCATTGGATTTTATGCCTTATTTATTCATCAGTGTGCTTAGTTGAACCATTGAACCTTTTGGTTCAATGGGTTTAGTTCAGTGGCTTGGTTCAAAGCATCAGGCTTGGCCTTGGGATTTTGGCATGCTTGGTTGAACCTTTGAACCGTTGAACCTTTTGGTTCAATGAATCGGTTCAAAGGTATGCCCCAAGCATGAAGGATAGTCAATAGTCAAATTTGCCTTTTGAAGGGCAATCATTTATCTTTTGCCTTATGGAATAATTAGTTCAGTTCAAGCTTATGTTTTTTTAATAAACAGTCCCAAATTCCTTCAGACTCTTTGCCCGAAGGAATTCCTTTAGGTAAAAAGTCTAAAGGAATTCAGGCACACTTCAAAGCCAAGCCAAGTGAAAAAATTCTCGTGGACTTTTTGTTTGTAAAAATATAAGTGAAAGCATAGTCAAGCCCAGGGAAATTATCCGCAAACAATTTTCCCACGGGAGCCCGGGGAAGAATCTAAAGCAAAGAGGGCCCGCCAAAGTTCCCCAAAGGGTAGGTGCCCTTGCAAGGACTTCTAGCCAAGACAAAAGGGATGGGTGTTAGGAAATCAGTAGAAAAGTACTCGACTGATGTGGAGAAGTGCTTGACTAGTGCCCAGATTTCATGTGGCATTGGACCTGGCTGAGTCAGTGATGGAACCAATGACATCCCAGAGGCCATCAATATTAGTAGAATAGTATATCCATTGGTTTTCAAAGCTTGATGGCCAGGTGTATGTCAAAATTTAGTGAAGAAGATGTCTATTTCATTTCAAGCTAAGAAAGCATTATCAAGAGCTATAAATGTAGTGACCTGCTGAAAGTTTGCCCCTGGGGGCCAACTAAGCCAGAAGAGACAAGAAAGACAAGGGAAAAATCATAGATGACAAGCAAGGAGAAATGACAAGGTGTATAAGTGACAAGGTAGTCTAAGTGGTAGGAGAAGGTGATTTATTGCCTATTAATCCCCAAATGGCACTACAACAAGTAGCATGGCCCATGCATTTAAAAAAGGGGACAAATTTCATCTATTGGAAGAAAAGAGGCATGATGCATGCTTCCACATTAAAGCTTGAATGCCAAAGTCAAATTTGGGGATTATATAGCATGGTTCCAGTAGGCTTCTTCTAGAATGATAACAACACAATAGTGTTTTCCTCTTTCTAATGGGACGCGATAGGCCAACTTGTCAAAGAAGCACCAAGTTTTCTTTCTCCTTTCTTCTGTATATTGTAACTTCTCATATTTTAGAAAGATCAGTTCTTCCACTTTTGCAAAGGTGCAGCCCTGGCAAAATTTCACCTGAATCAAATAAAATTCAGTTTTTACCTCCATATGGATAGATATTTTCAGAGTATGTTTTGAGTGTTTTTCTGTGTCTAGTCATTATTTCTTGATGTTATCATAGGTTCAACACTAGCAAACCTGTTATCTATAAGGCACCATTTCTATAGCTAAAAAGAGAAGAGCTGACATTTGAGAAGACTAAAATAGAAGGAGTTACTTACAGTGTGCATTTCATAGCACCTCAGTGATTTTTTATCTCTTGTGTTTTCATGAAAGCCTCCCTACCAGTCTTTTGCAGCTTGGTCCTTCTATCAAATGTGTAGATTATGTATGCATTTGTCTGATTTCAAGAGTGGATGTGTGAAGGCTGACCTATTTTTGTGCATCACCTCTTTAGAGTAGGTTTGTTTTCCTGCATCTTTCTCCCTTTTCACCCCCGACCTTTTTATATACCTATATATATACATGTTAATTCTTGATGGAAACAACATGATGCATCAAAGGGAGCTAGCCCTTATCTAGAGACTCTCCTCTCTAGCTTCATTGTCCCACAAGCGAGAGAGGATTTTCCATGTTGTGAGGAGAGGGTAGAAACTTGTTTTCCTACCACTGGGTGTAATTTCTTGCATCAATAGGTGGCTGAAGAACATAATTAGGCTATGAATCGATCATTTACCACCCATATATAGTAGTTTCATATAAAAATAAACTACATACAATGCTATATATATCTAACTCAAGATATCTAATTGTGTATATCATATCTACAACCACTCAGGTAAGTTAGGCAATTCTAAGACACTTAGGAATGTTAACCACTATAGATGGAGTAAAGCATGAAACTAGTGATAAAATGGAATATGATAGTATATATAGTGTATAACATGTCATGGAGTTTGTCATTCCATCTAATCAACTTATATGTAACTAAGCATATGGAAATTATGTGCCGCGTACATGCCCCCAATCTAATATCTGAGTATATTGATTTTGGACTAAATTTTAATAACTATATAATTATATCTAAACTAAATGTGGGGATGATCATGCCATACATAATGCCCCTAATTTAACCAACTAGTACAAAACTAAGTTGAGATGAGTGTAACTGAGCAAAATCTAAACATAATTGTCAAAACTGTAGCTATATTTGTGAAAAATTATACTATGCATGGTGTACTATTCTAGCTAAATTAAACTACTCTAAACTTGGGAATATTGGATAGTGGTTCCATATATTGAAAATTATCACCATGTGGTGCTAGTGTCCTACCCTAGGTGTTAATGTCTATCTAGTCTAAAATCGAAGTGATTGAAGTACTTTCTAAGTCCCTATTTTTTCATGTTTTACCTATGTATAATTTCTTAAAACCAAGCCTATCTGTTGAAAATGATCTATGAATATCCATGTAGAATCCTAATCTCTATGAAAAACCCCTATGAATTACCCATCCTTTGAGGGTAGTTGTTGACTTGTGTAAAAACTATCCTCAAAATAAATAACTCTACAAAATGTGTTAAATGGATCATTTATGATAATTGCATTATAATCCAATCAAATGCACAAACATAACATCAAAATGTTAAAAAATCTAAGCATAAGTATTTATTGTAATATCTATGTTGTATATATCATTACAAAGGGTGTCAGGATAGATGTAATCAATGTTTATAATAATAAATATGAGTAGCTACCTAAGGGATGGGGTATGATGTCCATAAGGACACCCAAGTAGGACAGGTAGATGTATCATGTCCCTCATGAAATTGAAACTAGTGTGTATAAAAATAAAATACAAGTGTCATGGTGTTGAAGAATACAATAAATCATACATACAAAACACATGAGGTACACAAAATAGGCCAAAGGACCACAATACAAGGGACATGGGCACATGCCACTAAATCTGAGAAGAGGAGACATACAAAGACATTTTCAAATGTCTACATATACAAGTAACAATAAATTTAGCTTAGAGACACTTAGAAGGACATGTTTAAATGTCTACATACACAATCAGGAAAGCACACATAAAGGAAATGGGCACATGTCCCAAGCATATAATGAATAGAAGAGGCATAGATCCAAAGAACAATGGCATATTTAAATTCCCTCGAATAGAAAAAACATAGGAAACACAATCAATTATAAACTAGGAAATATAGAAATGAAAGTATGTATGAATGTAGTATAAATCTATGTAAATGTTAGGATGTACATATGTTAAGTCAAACTAGTGATAGTTGGAAGAAAATCTGAGTATGAATAGAAATGATCACTATCAAGATATATCAATGCATATATTGGAATGTATAAAATCTAAATATAGAACTTGGTAATATATACTATGTATGAGATGCCGCAAGTGGGAGAATGTATCATATGAATAAACCTATATCAATGTATATGTCCCTAGTGGGTAGATGATAGCAAGTCTGGATCAGTGTAGTAGACCTGAGTCTTATATGTAATTTGTAAGCACTCGATATTAGTAAGTGAATCATGTATGTATGATAATACTAACTATACTAACATAGATAACATATTTAGTGTCTAGAAAGTAGAGGAAATGTAAATATATCAATGCATACAATCTATAAATTTTATGGTTTTTGAGTAATAGTTGAATGTTTTTATGTTTTTGCATGTTATATTGTTTTTTTTATTTTCTTGATATATGTTATGTATGAATAAATGAAAATGAATAGTGTATTATTTATATGTAGAATCTCCTTAGATGCATGATGTTCAATAGATTTTTTATTTCCTTACCATTAAGTGAATATATACTATATACTTTTGGGCTAAGCATTTCTATTATAATGTATAGTCCAAGCCAATTTGGTTTAAACTTTCCTTTGTTCTCTTCCTTGGCATTGACATTTGTGATCTTTTTTTAAAACACCAAATCATTGATTTTGAATTCTCTATTGTGGACTTAGTTATTGTAGGTTATTTGGACTCATTTCTAATAATATATGAGATGATTTGTGCCTTGGATACATGTGTGATCTATTTTTTCGAATTCATGAAAACATTGCTCTCTGTACTGATCACCTGTGATGAGCCATTTTAAAGATACTTTTAAAGAGGGTATTTATAATTCCAATAGGATAATGGATTATGTTACATATACAAATGAATAAGTAGTAGATCTTGTTTTTATATGTATGTTTTTAAAGTAATCCCATAGTGCACAGATGAGTTGGTTGTGCCAGTCATCACCAAACTTGGTAACTATTTTACTGAGAATATTGTTGATTATCTTGTCTGTTACTTCTAACTGACAATTACCATGTGTGTAGTATAGATTATAGAATGTGTGTCATATTTTATATTTGGTGCAAAACTTTTTCACTATTTTATTCTTGAAATATGTTCCATTATCTTTAATTATGAATGTTAGGAGGTTAATGTGGGAAATAATATTGGTCATTAGAAATCAACAAATATCCTCCCCATTTGTTTATTGTAAAGGGATGGATTCTACCCATTTTGTGAAATATTTTTTGCCTATGATAATGAATTTGTGACCTCCTATACATTCTATGTTTATCTTACCTATCAGATCAAAGCTCCATAATTTGAATGGTTATAGGGATATGATAGGTTGAAGCTGATGTGAGGTTACATGCTGTAATTTTCCATGGTATTGACATTTATCACAAAATTTGGCATACTCCCAACATTTTTGTTCCATGGTTGGTCAATAGTAACCTTGTTTGAGTAACTTGTGTGACATTATTTTATTATTGAAATGACTACCACATTCATTATCATGTATTTTCTGAATAGTTAATTTTGCTTCCTTGGCTATTAAGCCTTAGAGTAAGTGTCCCTGAAAAGATATCTTAAATACATCACCACCAATGATGACATATCAAAGAGAATTTTTCTATAGATTACACTTTTCATTCTTTGTAAAAGTTACAAGTGTAGTAGATTTATTCAAAAATTTGTATATATTAGAGAACCATTTAGATGGTGTTTTACTACATGTGGTCATTAGGACTATTAGAGTAATAAGGTCTGCATGGGATACTGACATAGATTGTAATCATCTAATAGTAAAAGAGCTTGATTTGAATCCATATCTATGGGGATCGATGATGAATAAATTAACATTGAATCATTATGATGGATGTATTTACATGGGATGTTATTAATAGAGAAATTATCAAACTCAGCTTCTAGACATTGAACCATGTTCTTATAAGGAAGTAGGTGCTTTTCTTTTGTTTGGTAGACATATGTGATTTGATTAACAATTAATTAGGAACCCCCATAAACTTTTATTGATTTAATATTGAGATCTTGAGCTAGATTAAGGTCTAATATAAGAGTTTCATATTTTTTGATATTTTTAGTGCATAAAAAATTGAGTTAGTATGTGAGAGGTATTGTGTGTACTACTGGATCAATGAAAACAATTTCAATGCTAGAACTAAATGTACATCTATAACCATTAAAGAAAATCATCCATGTATCTAAAGTGGTATTATATGATATGAAATTAGATATAAAATCATCATTAACATGATTTGTATCTAGTAATGGCATTGTTGCCAATTGGTCTACAATTATTTGACCTTTTATCGATATTTATAAAATAATTTTAAGCTTAAATTTTGTATAGCATAACCCATTTTATAATATGAACCAAAATATGTGGTTTTGATATGAGGAGTTTTTTAGGATCAACTTTTGTAATGATCATTGTCTCATTGTTAATAATATAGTGACGAATAATTTGAGTAGAAAATACTAGTGCTAAGCAATGTTTTTCAATTGTTGGTTAATTTTTCTCATAATCAACTATTGGATGACTGATGTAGTAAAATTTCTCTTTATTTATATTGATCATCCTAGTATGCTAAGAGTACTCCCAATGCATGATCTATTGCTAACAAGTGAAGTAGAAGTGGAATATTAGGTATGGGTGGGACCAAGATAGGAAGGTTGAGTAATTATTACATAAGTATATCAAAAATATCTTAACATGTGATGTCCCACTCTAATGTCACATCCTTTTTAAGTATTCTAGTGAATAATTGGGTTTTATCTATGAGTTATGTCAAAAAGTGATGAATTGCATAAATTTTCCCCTAGAAGGACCAAAGTTTAGTTAGATTATTACTATGAGGAATATTAATGATTATTTTGACCTTTTTAGGGTAAAATTTTACGCCACATTGAGATATAATAAATCACAAAAGTTTTCCCAGAGAAATTCCAAAGACACACTTCTTAGGGTTCAGTCACATGTTGTATTTTATGTGTCCTAAAAATCTATCACAAATTGATTGCATGAAGTGTTCACTCTTTTGACATTACTAAAAAACCGTCAATATAATCTTTGACTATCTTATGAATGAGGTCATGAAAGATATGTGTCATAGTACATTGGTAAGTTCTAAAAACATTATTTAATCCAAATAACATGATAATATAGTAGAATGTGCCCCATGGTATGGTAAAATAAGTGTTTTCTTGATCTTATTTAATGATATTGATTTTATTATACTTGACAAAATCATCCATAAAGTAGTGCATCTCACATTAAGATGTGGAATCAACTATCATATCAATTTTAGGTAAAGGAAATTCATCTTTGGGACATGCTTTGTTGAAATATTTTGAATCATAACAACATCAAATTTGGCCATTAGGTTTTATAACTAGAATAGTACTGGAAACCCATTATGGATGAGCAACTGGTCAAATGAAACAAACATATAAAAACCATTGTATATCATCTTTAATAAGAATATCAACTTTAGGGTGCATTTTTTAAATTTTTATTTTACTGTCTTGGCATTGGGATATAATATATATATATTTGTACTAAAATTGAGGGATCAATACCAGGCATATCATAACAATCCCAAGAAAATAATTTTAGGAAAAGTGATTAAGATATGATGAATATATGTGAATTTTGATTTATTTAAGGTTGCATCTAAATGTATGATGTGAAGATCATTTTTGGTGCCATAATTGAATTTGACTATTTCTACATTAAGTAACATGGATCGACCCAAAGTGTATGGTGTTGTAGAGATTATTTCATTTGTAATAGGTAGCATATAATCCAAGTCATTTTAAAACTCACCAAAGTGTTTATATGCACTTGTCAAATGAGGAAACCTATTATTATGATAAAAGGAAGGGATATCCTCATATGTACCCAAAAATTCTAAGAGAGACTCATTATTAGAATACTCATCAAAAATGGGTGAATCTGGAGAAATTATGTCATTGATGAGATTAGGGTAAATAACTGAGATTGTATAAAAATGGCTCACTATATCAAATAACCATAGAGTAGCTGGATAAAACATTATATGTTTTGAACCATTGTGAGAGGATGTATCATTTCTATATCCAAGTCCTTGTCTACCCTCTTGATCATATAATTCAATAAGATTTAGGATTCCCTAATCATGTTTTCCAAGGCAATATCTTATGTATCCCATATTTAATAAATAATTTAATGAAAAAGGTGAATTTAAATTATTACCTTATTTATTGGAAATAACTTGGGGATTTATATGCATATTTTGAATGGTAGACTGGTTTGGTGTTATAGCAAAATCCATGTGAAGAATATAATTGTGTGATGGATCTATATGGTTATGTTAATGTTTATTTATCCATAATATATATATATATATATATATATATATATATATAAATTTTAAACATGCATGTAAATTTGATGGAACTACATAGATAGTGTGAATCCATGGTCTCTCGGAAGAAAGAGATTATAGTTTAGATCATTAGGCATAACTTGGCATGTTGTAGGTAGTGTTATGATCCCAAGGGTAAGATTTAATATGATTCGACCCAAAAATTTTCATGGAATATTATAAAACCTTTATATTCTCATATCATAAAGATCCAAATACATAGAATGTATATTACATGGCATACAAAAGAGATGTTACAAATATTCAACCATGAACCATTGTCAACTAGAACTCATTTGACACATACCTCATTAATTCATAAATAAATATAGAGATTAGATGTAAATATATGATGTGCTCAGGTGGGAGGTCCTGTCTCTTGAAATAAATATGTTCTTATATCCATTTCATAGTGTTAAGTATGAAAGGAACATATGCAGGCTCAAATGTTTGAGGTACCTCAGTATTGTAGAATGTCACATGGAAAATATTTTTGTATATGTCAGAGTGGTGTAAAATATATAAAATGGAATTTTTACTTTAAGGTGTATTACTATGATCAATAAATTTATAGCCATGGATATTGTAAATCTAACATGCTTTGTGACAACATGAAGACATCATAACCTTGACTGTAGGGTCTACTAAGAGTGTAGAGCTAATAATAAAGGTAAAATGGTGGTTGGATGTTTATGATAAAGAATAAGGAGGGATAAGGAATACCTATGATGTTTAGATATGTCTAATAATGATATGAAATTAATCATAATGGACCATATAGCAAAATACATCTAAGAGAGACTTGTTGATTCTAGGTAGTATACTTATTAGTTGATGAATATGTTATCTATGTGATCAAATAATAGTGTCTTAATTGTATTTCACATAGGATAAAAATAACATGTGAAAGAAATAATGAAACATGAAAGGAATTTTAATTGATATTAAGCATCATGTATACATATATCTATATCATTTCTATGTTTAT
>JARHVA010005013.1:607500-635000 GCA_037957365.1 Torreya grandis
GATGTGTCTTTGTGTGGTTAAACATTAGGAAGCTATGTTGAAAGCTACTAGGATGATTGTTAGTGGGAGGGGTTTCTTTGCCTTTAGATACATTTACCATGAAAAGATAAGGTAGGAAAGTCAATCACCTTTGGGATTGTTACCTTGAGGTTTGAAGAAGCTATTGGTTTCCACCCCTTATCGATAAAAGGGAAGAAGTAGAGGAGTGTATTTATCCATGAGATTGATAATTTAGATGATAGATATGGAGGAAATCATGGAATTATTAGATGGATCCAAATTATGGATCTTTTTAGTCATTAATATGTCATTTTTGCCTAATTTATCTTTTAACAGAGCTTAGGGGACCTCCTCCCTTTTATTTAAGATGAATACTTTAGGTTTTAGGGATTTAGTGACATCGACCAACTATAAAGGTTTCATAACCCCATTGGTGGGTAAATGATAACTTATATGTAGCCTTAGTTGCTTATCCATGGTATCGTGTAACATATCAAAGGGTTTAGGATCCCTTAATTAAATCAAAACCTTCCTTAGGTGTAGGAATCAATTTTTATGAAATAGGGTGGAAGGAATAGCCTTAATTTGATGTATCCAAGGGAAGCCTAAGATCATATTATAATCAATGTCCTTATCTATGACGTAGAATTTAGCTGGGACTATCTTGGGTCTTAAAGTGATTTGGAGAAAAATGGTTCCTATGGAAGTGGAATTGAGGCTTTCATATCCATGAAGGGTATTATGTGTAGTAGATAAATTGGTTTCCATGTAACCAAGTTTCTATAGTAAGCAAAAGGGGATAATATTGACCTTTACTCTATCATCAACCATTGATCTTTTTACATAGTTTTTATACATCCATACTTATAAAAGCAAAGCCTAATCTCCCCTTGTAGATAAATTAGAGTTAGGTAGGAAGATTTTTAATTAAAAAAGGTATCCAACATCACATGATACCTAAATATATGAGAACATATCTATATCAATGTGGTTTATTTGGGCTTATAGATGTGGAGTGACACTAGATAAATTCTCTAGTTCAAGGACATCACATAATTTGATCTAGTGAGTGGCTAAGATCTTGAGTAGATCTAAAAAAGAAATTGATAGAATGTTTTGGTTAGGTTAGAGATCAAATCATAATCACCTATGGATTTAAGAATTGATTTAGTTTATAAGATATTTGATGGATAAATGGTCATGGGTTGGTACTCCCTAGTGCAAGTGCTGGTGTTTACTTCCTCCTCAACTTTTAATTCTATGATTCCTACCATCCAATTCTTAACTTGATCTCCCAATTTAAGAGCCACATCAATGTTTAGTGCCTTAGAAGTGAAGGCTTTATTTTCATGATTGTCAATTATCATGGATTGATTATGTTGAGTGAGGTGACCTAATGGGTTATTTTTATGTTGAACTTGAGTAAGATGCATTTGGTGGTCAGGTAAAGGTTTGTAGTAAATTTGTAAGTTATAGTTTCGGGGAACAATAGGATCATTTAGAAGGGTTTGGGTGTTTATGTGCACACCTCATAGTAACATATCCATAAATATTTGCCTTTGATCCTCTAGGAGCCTTTGTGTAAATTTCTTATATTATCAATAGCCCTGAGTGTCAAATCCTATAACTCTATGGAAGAGATAATATATGTTGGGATCATAATCTATATGTCTCATGTTCTATTCTTACTACCAAAACCCTTATTGGTTGTTTTTTTTTCAAATTGTGGATATTGTTCAATTAACTGATACTAATTTTGATTATGGTTTTGACATTATGAGGTAGTGGTTAGTTAAAATCAACCATATGAATGGAAAAAGGAGGAATTTGATTCCTACCCCCTATGTTGTTAGTGTTGGTGGTTTTATTTTTAGGTGGGTATTAACTATTATTTGTGGGGTTTTATTTCATAGCTTTATTGGTGACACTATCTGTATTAACATTCATATTATGGTTTAGGATCTTCAGAGCTAGGTTATTCATGTTGCTTGGGGTCTAGTTCATACTTTGAGATCACGCATTTCTTTGAACAAGGGTGATGATGTTCCTATTGGTTCTATAGATTCTCTGTACATTGTCAATGGATACATGGTCAATGCATAATCCACTTTTGAGAGCCTCATTATATGACTAGTATGGTAACTTATATACATATTCCATATTTTATTTGTTAAGGGAATGGAGGAAAATATTGCATAATTCTCAGTGGTCTATATTAAGTGAACTAATAAAGGAATATAAGGCCTACCACCATCTTATGATGAAATGGGTAATTGATTCATTGTATTCTTGTTTTATATTCAATAACTCTTGTATGTTATTCTTTATTAGTTTTTTCATGTCAAAAGCTTTGTTGAAATTGGCCATAAGCTAATAGGAGTGGATGGATCCTTTAGGGAGGTGATAATGCCAGTTAAGGGATATCCCTTTGAGTGATTTAGGGAAGATATTTACTATAACCACATCCAAAGGTAGGAGATCCTATATAGTAGTGGCATAGACATTCACATATGTATTGGGATCCCATTCTCATTTAAATTTGGGAATATCTGATAGGGGATATGGGAGGACTCCTTATATGCTAATGTCAAGGGGTTATTTAGGGTATTTATCATAGGTTCCCATTTTATTAAAATATATCACCATTGTGGTTACACTGGTATGAGGAGGTAGGGTAGTGTATGGGTTGTCTTGATAACTACTAGGAGGTGTGTTAAAAAAGTAATAAGGTATCAAAGAGTAGGCCAAATAATAATTATCTAGCTAAGTAGATTTGAATACATGTGAAATTATGAGGGGACACTATGAGACATTGGAGGCATCATGACTTATTGTCACAAACTTTATGATATTTTTTGTGGTTGTATATTAATCATCTATGTGTACCCTAACGGTATATAGGATGGGACATATCCCATCTATGCATAATGACTATATGTAGGAGGCATCTGACTTGGAGGCATAAGGAATGATGGATTGTTTGTTATTGTACTATTTGGTATTGGAAAAGAATAAGTGTATACACTCCCTACTAGAGTTTGAATGTGTAGTTGTTAGGATGAATAAGTTTTTGAGATGTCAGGGTTGGGGACCCTATGGGTTAGAATGTATCTAAGAGGTTGATGAGAGATGTTGTTATGTTATGGTATTTATTCTTGCAATGGTGGGAGCATGTAAGTTTATTGTTGTGATATGGGGTATGTGATTTCTAGAATAAGAGAATAAGAGGGATTAGTTGGCATAAGCTGGTTTTTTCCTCTCCCTTGGCTCAGAGATTTTTTACTATTTTCTAGGTCATAAATACGACCCATTAGGGTTATAATGAGCTGATTTAGACTAGTGTTAGTATTGGGGCCCTAGGTATTTAATGTAGGGAGGTTAGATGCATGATATAAGGCTATATAAGTGGTTTGATTTAGGGAGAGATACCCATGAGTATCATTGGTAATGGTCATTAATGGGTTAGAGGAATCTTGGTTTCTACTAGGAGGATGTGAAGCAACTTACATGTGATTGACCTCATCTTCTAAGTAACAAATCCTTCTAAAATAATAATCATATTTTCTAAAAACTTTCTATTTTTAGGATTTACAAGCTGATGGATGGCGTTATGGACATGTGAGTGACCAACCCTCCACCCATAAGATTCATGGTGTTGGATTCATATTTGTTGATTTTAGTTTATAATAAATCACATATCTCTTTAATTAGAACCTTGTTCCTTGCATGAATGTCAAGAAGGGAGTAGTCTTAGGATTGGTGTTCTACATTAGTGTCAAATCCTAGGTTGTTTCAACTCATCAAAAATGGTTTACTAGAGATAAATTGGCCTCTCCTATAGCTATCTTGGCTAAGAGATGCACTGACATCCTATCCAAACATATTATGAGGGTATATGGATACCCATAAAATACATAGGAGAGAAGATGGAGAAAGGAAAGGATAATAAGAAAGAGGTATGTAATGGATCAAATCCATTACATTAAGTTAACTAATATATATTCACATAAATTAGCATATGAAAACCTATGTAATTAATTCATTGAGGTTTGATTGAGGTAGTTAATATAATAAATGGGATAGGGGTTTGGCTAGTTGTTAGTGGAATGGGATTTGGCATAGGTGGTAGTAATGGGTTGTCATAATAGAACCAAAAGACCTCGGTAACATCTTGATAATTTTTAAGATCATTGAGATGCATGGCTATATAGCTCTAAGACATTTTAATCTCTTATAGCATAAGAAGGCATAGTTATTGGTAAATGCTAAACTCATATGAATGAGGGAGATTAGGCTCAATGATTTGTGGGAGAAGATCTACTCTATCCAGTTGACTTTGCCTAGATAATGTCATCTATTAAGTGTGAATGATATAATATGAGTCTAGACCTAAGGATAATAATATTTGATGAATGGATTACTAATCTTATATAATGTTTTATTGACATCCTATGTTCTATGAGAGAACAATGATAGGTGGATTAAGAATGTGCTCTTGTTCTTCTAAAGTGGCTAAGGACTCTATGAGAAGGTGAGGAATTAGAGTCAATAAAAATACCTCACATATAAACTTATCACTAATGTTATACTATGTGAAAATGGTGGGACTAGGTGTTATAACATTAAGTAATAGACTATGTTGAACAATACCTAGTGTTTCAGAAGGGTCATCCAAAAGAGACTATGTAGAAGACAGGTAAAAGCGTATGAGCTTGTTCACTCAATGGCTTCAAAAGTGTGCTTGATATCATTTTAAAATAAGGATTTTATAAATATTACTTATTCAAATGGAAAATGCCTATATAGTATATTCTTTCTTTCATGGATGTTTAAGGATTTTTATATGATGTGGTTGCTTACACATATGGCAAGGCTTTTGTTGTTGATTATTTTTGGGATTTTTTAGGTTTTAAAGCAATGAAAACTAGTTTATTTAAAACAAAGTAATGAAATTAAATAATATTAAAACTAATTAAAACTGAAATTAAAAATCATTTTTTATCCTTTTTAATGATTTGAATGGATACAATGGAAGAGGGAAGAAACTTAAACTGCTATGCAAGATACTGATTTTTCTTAGATCTATTTGTATGAAAACTAGATGAAATGTTTTCATTTGTTTCAATTATTTTACATTGAAATTAAATAAATTAATTAATTTAATATATTTATAATTAATATAATAATATATATAATTGAAAATATCATCAACAATACACTTTCTATGAATTTTCCTTTTAAGCAAACCAAACTAGTTTGTCAACCTTTCTAACTTTCAATAAACAATATTTTTCATATGAATTAATAAGATGAAATAAAAATACATAATTTATAATTTTATGTTTTTAAAGTGATAAATAACAATGGTTTTAACTCTTTAAAACCATTAAGAAAAATAATCTATTACCCTTATATATTTACCTATCGTTGCCTATGTTTATGTGTTTACTTAGGTGATTATTTAAGATGCAAGAATTTTGTCTAAATCTTGACTAAAATAAATGTTTCCTTCACTAGAAATGAATTGAATATTTTCTAATATATCTTTTGTAATGATTGACAATATGTATTTTTAACTTTAAAGGAAACTAATCTATTGAATAGAAGCATAAATCAAAACTAATTATGTTTTTATAGCAAATACAAATGAAAGAAATAGATCTATTTAACTATCAAATTTGATTATTTTATAATTTTCATGGGAATATAATTTAATTAAAATATAAATATAAATTAAATATAATCTAACAAAGGACAAATAATATAAATCAAAAGAAATCCAAGCTGATTCTAGAATAAACCAGCTAAAATGCAAGCAGTGTGTAGATAGAATAATCCTCAATAGTACTAGCTCTATATGATCTTATATAGATTTAGGAAAATTTATATATGGAGTATTCAAAAAATTTATAACAAGATATAAAAATGGAGAAGACAATCCACAAAAATAAGAGTAACTAAACTAAGGTTGGTTAATGTCATAGCTTGTAAGGTCTATGTTCCTCTTAGCAATGACACTTCTTCATTTGTAACTATGTAGTTGACTTGAAAATACTAGGTTATAAATATTATATAAATTATAATAAGGTTTTGGATACAAAAATATTCTCAATAATAATCACTAATGTTAATTTTAAAATATGAAATTGGGCCAAAATTGGCTTTCTTGGAAGAAGAAAATGGAGTTTGTATGGGAGAGTTAAACTAAGTGTGATGATGAGTTCAAATTGAGATGAACATATTAAAGTTAAAATTAGGAGATTGAGTGAGTTAAGAAGTGAACATAGATGATAATAATAATAATCATGAAGCTAATTGATCAAAATACATGAAAACATAAGTCACAGGGGATAATTTTAGAAGGTGTTTCCATTTTGATGAAATTGTTTCTTTATGTAAGGGGAAGTTGTAAAACTATTAATTATATAGTAAAAACCACCATAAAATATAATTTAACCACATATATATTAATATATAACCACCCTTATATTACAAAATTTCCTCTTAGGTTTCAAAACCACCATTATGGTTGTGAATACTAAGTGACAATTTCATAACTGAAGGGGATAGTTATGTCAACTGGGGTGATGGTTCTATCACTCATGGAAATTTTTTAAGGTAGTGTGTAAATGTCTAGTAATTTCATGATCAAGGTAATTTAAGTCAAAATAGGAATGTAGAACCATATAAATTTTTAGAGATAGAGAGTTCCTTATGGCGAACAAAACAAGAGGACATTACATCATCATCAAATTTGTATCAGAAATGTTACACCATGTAATTTTTAGATACATATAGTTTAATTATCCTATATAAATTGTGTGATAATTTTTATATAAATATAATTACATATGGAGTGTAATGATGACATCTAATGTAAGCATATGAAATATGGAGAAATAAAAGGTGTAATGAGAAAAGGTTGTAAAGGCCTAAAATGTAGGATAATAAAAGAATCTAAATAAAATTTAAGATGTGTAAATTGAGAAGAGGTTATAAGACATCAAATTAAATTAGAAAAAAAAATCTAAGGAAAACATAATATGTGTAAAATTAAAAGGGTGTAAAATAAAAAAATTCAAATAGATAGAAGAATATAAGGTAAACATAAGATGTTTAACTATGATTTTTTTTTAAAAACATCGAATGTAAATAAAAAATAAGTTCAATAAAATATGTGTAAAATGAAAGGTTTGTAAAAAATGAAATGTGAGTAGATACAAGAATATAATTAAAATAAAAGAAGTGACAAAATGGATGTAAATAAATTAGTAATCAATGTTTGTGCTAGATTTTCTTGTATAAGAACATAATTGATTTAAATTTTTAGGGTTATGGAGTTTAAGCCATAGGTTGTTAAACGGGTTGAGTATATTAAATCATGGTAGAAAATATAATAAATGAAACCACTTATTTTAAAGATAATTGACTTAATTCATCCTTTATAAAAAATAGTAATAAATGGTATAAACAAGTAGTTAGATATAAATTATTTGAGATAGGAGATCTGGAGGCTACAAATAGGGATAAGAATTTATCTAAGTGTCATGGACATGATCCAAGTGTCAAAACCCTTCCTAGATAGTATCACCCCAACTAGATAATAACGCCAATGGTGTTAGTTTCCTCATTTTAGTGCTAGTGTCCTTTATGTAGAACCATTCTGAGTTTTAAGGTGCACCTATGTCTGAGTCTACTAAGCTTATTCTTACATGCATGAGTTATAGTTCCCTATTGATTAATTTTCTTGACTTATTTTACATGTAAGAACTATAATATTAAGTTGTTATGGCATTCGATTGGAATAATTAGCAAAGTGTGATGTTAGCGGGGTAGGTTGGACATCCTCAACACCCTACTATTACGAGAGTTGCCTATAAACCGTATAATTATCCCCACCTAAGTTATGGTGTAAATGAAAGTGAAGTTAGTATGAATGTTGGTTTGAGTGGATTTCGAAACTAAAAATTTATGTATTTTGAGCTCGGGATGGTTGTATATGACTATATCTAGAAGTATGGTAGAATAGAGATTGATAACCTTGATCGTGCACAACTTGTTATGAGTTAATTTGTGTTATTTGCATCTAATATCTCTCTAGTAAATAAAGGGTTAAAATTCATGTATATATACTATTTTAATGTTTTTTTGGGTCTTAAAATAGGTCTTGGCTGACCCTAGGTTGTTTTTAATATATATATATATATATATATATATATATATATATATGTATATATATATTGGTAATAACATATAGGAAAATTATAATAATTCCCAAATTAGGACACTAAAACCATTGGTTTTATTGTCTAAATTATGGTGCTAGTGTCTAGGTAGTAGAACATCAGGCACTAGAGGCCAAGATGCTAAAGTGAGGGTCTAGGACTACGTTAGTGATGTTTAGAGATGCATGTGGCTCACATGAAGTCTAGACAATTGTTTAAATATTCTTTAAGATAGATCTAGGTCTAAGCTAGGTATGGGTGGTCTCAAGTAACACTCTTAACACTAAATTGTCATTTTTATATTATTAAAATTTCCCCCTTTTATTTTATAAATGTATCAAAGTGAAAATATTAGGATAAAGCAAAAAATTTTACCTAGACTTACCTATGAGGCCAAGTCCATGAATCTAGGTATGAGTGTGTGAATAATGCTCCATTACATGTCTTACAAAATAAATGTGTATAGATAAATCCTTACTTAAGAGATATAAAAATCAAAATATAAAATTGAGTAAAGATATAAGAGAGAGAAAATGAATGCATATACCTCACTAGTTATGTGAACCAATGCATAAAATTGGTGACATCCTCTCTATTTGCATGTAGATAGTGATCAATAAATGAATAACTTAGATTACGATTGTGGCTTGATCAATTCCCATGTATGGGTGGGTCAAGAACTCAATATAATTTTGAATCCATCATTACCCACCCCTACTTGATGGATCATGACCTATGAGTAGCTTAGATTGGACTAATGGTATGTCCAACCCTCTCATATAAGTAGATCAATAACTCAAGTATATTATGACTCCATCATTACCTCACCATGTGTAGTATATGCATCTAAAATTGAAATTATGTGATATAACTAAAACTACATAAGATGTCTTTGGGCCACTTGGAAACTCTAAAATGTAAAATGGCTATGGGCTTCTTAGGAATGTTAAGTGACTCTGGACCACTCAAGAATGCCAACCACTATAGACAATGTAAGGCATCAATCTAGTGTATAACTTGAAACATGGTGTCTAGTGTGTACAATGTAGAAAATGACATGGAATTTGTCATTCCATGTAATCAATTAGTGTATAAATGAACATACAAAAATAATGAGTTGTGCACATGACACCAAATTTGATATCTGAGTATATGGAATCTAGATTGAGTTAAATTAATATATATCTAGGTATCTAAAACTAAAATGGAAATGATCATGATGTATATGATGCCCCCAATTTTAGCAAACTAGTATGAATATATGATAAACTAGTAATCTGTAATTGAATATATGTAAACTGGGACTATACCTATTATGCTTTCCTAACCAAATTGAAATTTCCTAGAACTAAGGATACTATAAAATATATGGATAGTAATGTTTTTGGTGTTATTTTCTCAATTTATAATTCTAATGTCTAACTATATAGATTTCTATGCAATAAAAACTAGTCTCTATGTGACTATTTCGCTCTATATTCTCATGAAATGAATTTATATATCATGTGCTTATGTGCTAACAATTATACTTTGAGTGCATTCAAATATCCTGGTCTCTATGAAAAACCTCTATGAATTCCTCATTTTGTGAGTGGATTTGTTGATCCTGTACAATAACTAACCCCAAAATAAATAAAAACTCTAAAAGATATGTGTTAGTTGAATCATACATGATATATGTGTAATGAACTAATATACTGTGTATACATAATATTTAAATGTAATATTGTCTAAGAATAAGTTTAGAAGGTATGATGTATGTTAAATATAAAATTCATAAGGATGTCAAGATAGATATAAAAATGTATATGACCAACAAATCTAAGTAATAAGTTGAGTAGTTACGTAAGGGGATGGGGCATGATGTCCATCAAGGCACCCATGTAGGAAAGGGAGATTCATCAGGTCCCTCATGACATCTAAAACTTGAGTTTGTAAAAATTATGACATAAGTGTCATGGCCATGATTCATACATGAAAGCATACATAAAACACACATGAGGCACACAAAGTAGGCCAAGAGGCCACATTACAAGTTACATGGGCACATATCACTAAACTTGAGAAATTTAGACATACAGGGCATGTTAAAATGTCCACTTATGCAAATATTAAGAAAGTTAGCTTAGATCCACATGGAAGGACATGTTCAAATGTCTACATACATAATTAGGAAAGCATACATAAGGACATGGGAACATGTCCAAAACATACATATAATGAAAAGAAGTAGTGTAGAGCCATAGATAAATGGCATATTCAAATTCCCTCAAATAGATATAGAATCATAGAGACACAATCAAGTCTAAACTAGGAAAGTTATAAATTAAAGTATGGATGAACATGTGCTATAAATATGTATAAGAGCTAAGATGTATGTAACCTGAGTTTAGAGTAGTAATAGTCAGTAATGAATCTAAGTAGTGTATAATGATCAATATCAATATATAACAATGTTAAATATATGATGTATAGTTTAGAAAGATGTAACTTGGTAATTCGAACCATGGATAGGATGCCTCCTAAATGGTTGAATGTATCAAATGAAAAACTTGTGTATCTATGTATATTCCCCCATTGGGTAAATAGTAGAAAATTTAGATCTATGTGGTGGACTTGGGTCCTGTAAGTATTTGGGAGCACTCAACAATAATAGGTGAAGCATTTATTTATGATAAAAACCAACTATACAAGATATATAACATATGTAGTGCCTAAAAAATATAATAAATGTAAACATGGAGATGCTTAAAATCTATAATTTGTATTTTCTAAGTAAATAATTCATTTTTTTTGTGTTTCTAACATATTATATTATTTTTATATGTTGTATATATAATCTATGTAAAAACAACATGAAAATGAAACTATATACAATGAACAAGAAATAAAGAAATTGTGTACAAGTAGGGAGGAATATACTAACTAATGATTCTTATGGGAGACTCATTATCAATGTGGCCTATGTCAAATAAAGGAATAGTAATCATGTGTGTTGTGTGAAAATGTAATTGAGGTCCCATAACCTACTATACTAAGTGATCTATAGTTGGCACTACCTATGGAGTGGTGATAGGAATATATGAAGTTGATTTGGGTGTCTTATTAACTATAGGGGTCTTAAGAACCCATATGGTAGAATTTATTGTAGATGGCATGGGTGTCATGTTCTAAGAACCTTAAGAACACAATAATATTAAAATTTAAAGGAAAAGGGTAGAGGTATCCCCTTTAAAATCTAAAACATATCTCTAATGTAGGAGTCTCTCTAATAAGGATCTTCATGGGAGAGTATGTGTATGCGGTACCATTGTAGGATTAAACCTCACCTTTATATGTGGATTAACTAAACTTTTTGGTATAATAATGGGAACTCTACTTGGAACTATAACTGGTAACTATGGTGTGACTACCTATGGGACACCTAAATGATACTCATATGGAAGACCCTCAACTATAACCACCTAATTAATATTTATATACTTGAGGCATTTATGCATAGTGGATGCAATGTATCAAAGCTATTGTATCCATAGCCTACCTAATAACATGTCAAATGTTTCTACACTATGTCCTACTAAGAATCTAGTTTCCATATGTGGTGGTCCAACCTATAGTGGAAGTACAATCTCCCTAATGGATATCTAAACATGGCCATTAAAACCATGAATAATTATGTCAGTTAGAGAAATGTCTTACTGTAAATAACCTAAATGTTCTAGATGTGTGATAGTTCAAATTCTAATACTTGACCCATTTTTAACCATAAAAGTCTAAATATGATGATGATTGATGTAATATTATTAAAATAATGCATACAAATATGAATCATCATCGACAATCTCTTTCTCTAATAAAGTGATGAGTGGTCTAGCTAGTACTATAGTATGATGCACACTAATGATATTATGTAGTGGGTGTGTATCCTTTTTATTAGTGTAATAATATGTTGGTGTTGGATATGTCAGATATGTATAGTGAACACCTGAAGTGTCACCTACCTCATTAGTTGTATGTCTTAGAAATAGATGTGAAAATGTTTTCAATGCCATCACTTCTATTTGTTCAATTGTAGGTTTCTATGTGGGTGTGACCACATTAATGATGTTGCCCTTTATCAAATCATGTATCTCATGTTTTAAGATAATTCATCTATTTTTAGTATGGATTGGTGTCCTATGATAGTCATAGAATTCATTGGAATCATATTTGGTTGGAAGAGGCCTTATAATATCAACCTCTTTGATGGGAGGGAGAGATATGACATTAAATTTTGAGAGCTGCTGTAAAATACGTGTTGATCATTCCAAAATATTTGTGAAAACTCTCCTTAGAGGAGCTAATAAAACCAAGCAAGGAGGTGGATATGAAGATATGTTAACTATGGCCTTTTAATCCCTCTTATTTTTAGTGGCCCTTACTTTATATGGAGGATTATTAAAAATATTAGTAGTTGAATCTAATTTGTTGTGTAATTTAATTTTCTCATAGAGATTAGCTTGACTTCCCTTTCATTCACTATGTGGCATAAATTTGTTAATGTCGGAAACTTATTGAATAAGATAGCTTCATGCAATGCTGGTAGTAAGATATTTTTTAATGTCTTAGAGCTCTCTATTTGCCATTGGGATAGGCATATTTGCTAATATAGTTTTATATTGTAAGACATATTCTACAATAGGCTCATTATATTTTTTCTTAAGTTGTGCCACTTGAGCATATGAGATCTTATCACTAATGTTGATTAAAAAGTATGCCAAAAATATAGCTTCCAATAGATTAAATGTCGTGATGGACTGATTTGGAAGATCACAAAACCATTGTAAGGCATAGTCCTTTAGGCTATGTGGGAACAACCTAGTAAGGATCTAATCATTAGACATGTATTCCAAACATGCTATGTTTAAATATCATAGATCGTGCTCTTGGTCACCCTTATCATCATACAAATCAAGTTTAGGTTCCAAAGTCTAGATGGCAATGGAGTGATTGCCAAAGGTGTATGTAAAATGACCTGAGAATCTAAGGCATGGTGGTCTAATATCACCCTACTCAATATGTAGAACCTTATCCTATAGAAAATGAATCTGATACATAATGGATTATACATCTGGAGAGTAGGAAATAACCATAGAAGGTGTTACAATTTTTGAAGGTTGTTGAGTTAAAACATTTTTTTGTATAAGCTAAGTTGTCCCCAAAGTAGGTGTAACAATATTATTATCTAGGGGAGTAAAAAATTGACCATTATTATTTTTTCTTTATTTACATTGTGGATTATATAATATGTGAATGATCATGTAATTGTTCTTGAAGTATATATCTAAAAATATATAAAATCTCATCCTTATTGACAATAATATTTTCATTGTGAAGTGGGGGAAGAGTGTCCTAATTTCCATCTTGTGTATTATTTTTATCTTGAATAATTTTTGAATCATTAGTTGTAGGTGAAATTTTTGTGATTTATTATTTTTATATATAACATGTATTTCCATAAATTGATTAGGTGAAGATGCATGTGCATGATTGATATTAATATGTCATGGAGGCTTTTGTCTTATAATCTAATTTTCTAATGTTGTAATATTTTCATGTAAAAGTTGATTCTAAGTTTGTAATTTTCAAATGAACCTACTCATATAGATAATTTGATCCCTTAAAATCTCACAAGTTCAAACCCTAGTTGCTTATAATTAAACATGTAGGCACATTCCACGTAGACAAGAGGTGGAGGAATGCATAGGCTGAGTATGGGAATTAGTAACAATCATATATTTGAAAGGAAAAGAAGCCATGAACTTGATACTGGAACTAGATGAATAATCTGGTCCTTCTTGTTGGTTTAGAAACTGGTACTGATCTTTGTTCTCCTTTTGTTAGCTTTTGTTTGTTGTGCTACCAGATTTTTGTTTCTAGGTTTTGACCGGATGTGTCTCTAATGGTTTCAGGTCCTTTTAAAACCTGTTTTTGCTACTACACTATAGTGTTTATTAGGCATTGCCTGTGGGCTTAGACATTCTTTATTTTGCTCTTTATTAAAGGGTTTCGGGGCCCCTTCAAAACCTGTTTTTACCTCAATCTAAAACAATCATATAGGTTGTTTCATCTCTTAGAGGAGTGATAGCATGGACCTATTTAGAGGGAAAGTAGTTATTACGCTCCTGGAGATGAGGAGGATAAGGATATTATTTCATGTGCATAAGATATGACATTGAAAATTGAAACATGATTGTAAGTTTATGTAATAGATCATATATGTTTGTGAGGATTTATTTCTTAATTAAATTCCACATAAGAGAACAATAACATGCCAGAGATAGAATGAAATATGACATACATTTTAACTGATATAAAACATCATGTTCATATGTGTTTATGTAATCTTTGAATTCATTCTAAATGAAAGGAACATGCATTTAAATTAAGATAGAAAACTTTTTATTAAAAATTAATAAACTTCATATGTCATTTTTATCATGATTTTATGAAATATAAATTGTAAAATATAGGGATCTAAAATCTGAATGAGTCATAAAAGGATAGAAATATAAACTCTAGGGTTATCTAGGGTTATTATTTTTGCACTATTTGAAGTTAGGCTCACAAAGTGATTTAACTTTTTATGGTTATGGAATTTAAGCCCTAGATTTTTAAACAGATTGAGTATAGTAAATCAAGGTTAAATATGAAATAAATATAGCCACTGGTTTGTAATAGAATTAATAGAGTTTTACATTTTTAAAAATAGTAATAAATAATGTAAATAAGTACTTATATATAAATTGACTGAGATAGGAGATATGGAGGCTAAAAACTAAGATGGGAGCTAGTATGAGTGTCACAGAGATGTTCTAGGTGTCAAATCCCTACCTAGATAGTAACACCCTAACTAAATAATACAACCATTGGTGTTATTTTCCTCCTTTTATGATAGTGTCCTTTATGAAAAACTATTCTAAGACTATAGGTATACCTATGTCTAATTTTTTTAAATCTATTACTATGCATATGAGATTTGATCCCTATCAGTGGTATGTTTTAACTAATATTACATGTAAACCTAGACTTCCAAATTATTAGGGCATTCAATTAGAACAAGTAGAAATGTGTGATGTTAGTGGGGTAAGTTGGACATCCTCAATACCCCATTATGATGAGATTTTCCTACATAACAATAATTTAAGGAGGGATCAATACTTATGTAGCTCTCCTCTCCTAAGTTTTGGTGCAAGTGCAAGTGAAGCTAGTATGAATGTTAGTTTAAGTTATTTTAAGTGGAGGTTGATACTATAAGTTAGTGTATTATTAGCTTAGGATGGTTATAGATGACTGTATGTAGAATTAGGGTAAAATAAATATTGATAACCTAGATTTGAAAAAATTGTTATGAGTTTAATTTGTGTTATTTTCATCTAATTTCTCTCGAGTGAATAAAGGGCTAAAATTAATGTGTATACTATTATAGTGATTGTGTAGGTCTTAAAAGAGGTCTAGGTTGACCCTAGGCAGATTTTTACTTTAAAAAGATATCTATTGGTAATAAAACGGGGGGAAACTATAATATATCCATTGGTGCTATATTTACAATTCTGGTTCTAGTGTCTAGGTGGAAAAATATAAGGCACTAAGGGCCAAGATGTTAAAGTGAGGGTTTGGGAATACTTTAGGGATGTTTAGGGACATGTTTCGCTTGTACAAAGGTTGGATAAGTGTCTAAATAGGTCCTAAGATAGGTTTAGGGATAAGATAAGGATGGGTGGTCTCAAGTAACACTCTTATCACTCAAGTACCACTTCTAGATGTATATAAGAACCATAAATTACCAAAACTAAGATTAAAAATATTATGTAGATATGAAGGTAATGGGAATTTTTTTTGTGGGTTGTAATTTTAATCCCAACGGTATTACCATGTAACTCATAAAATAAAATCCAAGAGGCATAAAAATGAGGGAATAATATTTTTGAATAAGGCTTGGTTGATTCTAAAAGGTCTTAAAATCATAAACATTTATCTAGAGTTAACACATAGGAGTGAAATCTGAAGTAAAGAGAGAGAAAAATCAAATTAAATAATATGAATATATTTAACAACAACAATATTTATCAAGAGTATATTATGAATGATATATGGTAATATAATGAGGTTAAAACCACAAGGATGATGTGAAATGTTTAGAAAATATAAGACACTATAATTTAATGGGTAAGACTAATATTTGTTTACATAAATAATTTAGGAACAATACCTAGCAAGTCTAAATTGTGATCTAACTTATGAATTATATATATCATCTCATGAAGACTATGTAAGGAAATGTAAAAGATCCTACCTTCCCATGATGTGTTCCCCATTCCTGAAGACCATGATAAATCCATTGATCAACTACAAAGATTGGGTATAAAATTTAAATTATTGGTCATTATAATGATATATATGAGGCCTCATATCCTATTATATTCACATATTTTACTCAAATGGACCTCAAAATTTACTATGATTCCAACTATGGAGCCTGAGATTCAAATATAGGTCCAGGATATCGTGCATGCAAATGAGTTGATCACATATTTTGATGTGATTTAAATTTTGATATTTTTTATTCTCCTTTTGAATTTTTTGATAAGATATAATGGATTTTTTTATTTATTTTAATTTTATATTTTCCTCCATACATATTCGAAAGACCAATACTAGATGTTTAATATGACAAATACAAAAGATCTTACACCTATCTATAACATCCCCACAAGGATTTAATATAATAATGTAGTAAAAAAAACTCAACACTTATTGCTTCATTAGATTACAACATGGAAATATAATTATTGATTTTTAACATACTTAACTAAGCATATCAGACTTAAGTAAACATGAACAACTCTATTTACTAATCACTATAAACTTATGTAAACAATCATTAATGCATAAGGAAAGTAATCATAATAAAATGTAGCCATGATTGGTACAATAATATAACCTATACTATCAGTATATAATAATAATCAATTACATTTCCATCAAGGAAGATTCCTTCAATATATAAGTACAATAATAGATACAATGCTCTATAAAGCTTGAGTCATACTAATTCCTACATTTTTGATAATCTCATGTGTAGTCCCTAAGTACTATAGTGGGGAGGGAGAAAATAATATGAGCACTTTTCCACACCAACCAAGAACCATCAATACCCCACAAAATCCCCCAAATAGGAAATGACCTTCCCTTGATGGATGTGTAGATGGTGATGGTGTGAGAATCTAGAGAGACATGATAGTACCCTATGTGTTGTAATATTTATAATACATAATGTGTACCATAAATAAATATGGTATAACATTATATCACACAAGAATGTAAATCATACATATGAAATGATAATGTATATCTAAACATTACTTTGGACAAAGTTTTAAAATAACATATGATCTCTAAGATCAGTTAAATTCATACACACCACTTGATTAGATTACCTTCATCTGGCATTGATGATGCTACCTAAGCTGGTGAAGTCCATCTCACTACTTAATTAGAAACATCAATGTTAGATTTGATTAACATATAGTTATAACTAATAGGTTCATGCAATTATTTATAGTAGAAAGTATAAACAAATTCTAATTATGAGAATAATTGTTATACATACATTCAGTTTATCAAACATAAGAATGGACCTCGTTATATTATTTATCTCATAAATAATATCTATGAAAAGTAAGATTATTTACCATATGTGTATAATACAAGTTATTTTAAGAGTCTATTCTCCATTAGTAAATTTTAAGCACAAACTTAACATTTTAATAACACAAAGATCATACCACTCAAAATAACCAATATTCACATTTTTCATAAATATTTATAAACATTCACTTATTCATTAATTTTGGAACTTAGGTTACATTAGTATAATTATAGTCCTCTATTTTTTGGTATTTCATGACTTAACTTTACTAGTCATTATTATAAGTATAAACACACTACCTATTCTATAAATATATGCTATACACGTATAGGAGGACCTTTGTTATCTTATACATGTATTCCATATATTAATGTGATCACATTATATATATCCCATAATATACGTATAATTTGGTCCATAATTAACATTCTGATCTACAAATAAAACTTTTAGTTAATTATTTTTAAATCTTAAAATATATAAACTTCCAAGAAAAGGCTTGAAAACAAATAGGGATTTCATAATTCTAATACCCCTGTTCTCTTAATTTAAGATCAGAAATAATGAATCCAATAATGGTCTATTTTATTTTTAATTTCATATTTATAATAATTCCCAATTTTAAGTCATTCATTCAATAATCTTATTTATCAAATACTATGGATACATAGTCAATAATTTTATTAACATAATGAATATGTTTTCCACTTAAATATAACATTCACTATTTTTTATTTACAACCATAATCTGTTTGAATCTCTATGTTCATAGGTTACACGTTGATTCATAATTTAGGACAAGTTTATAATAAAAACACATATTTTTATGAGTCCACACTATGATTTATTATAACCATAATATATATCCTTCATAACTAGTAATATGCCATTTAGGTTTAACATTACATGTATTCTTAGGTATTATAATAATCCTAAGGTATAATATCAATGATTTTGTCTCTTTAAGCTTATGTGAGTCTATGTTAACATTTTTTACATAAAGTTTTAATTTTTTGAATGTTTAGTCCTCCATTTTTAATATGTAAAGTTATTATAGAATCTAAATAAGTGTCTTGATATGATCCCATGAATACAAATAAGGGATTTATTCACAAACCTATCATTAAAGTGAAGATCTAAACTTTTCTATGTATTTTACGAACCTCAACAGATAACTATAGACTTTCATAGTTGAGCTATAGATTTTGACAATCAAACATAAAATTTTGATACCTGAGCTATGGATTTTGTCAGTCATTCTATGAACTTCCATAACATGTTATGGACTCATATAAAACATGTTTCCAAGGCATTCCAAAGGTTTATTAAAAAATTTCATGATGATCCAAACTCCTCCAGCTATCTTTTAAATACTCTCTATATATTTCTATGATAATCTCCACTTTAACTAAATGCTACAGTCAATATATGTATGTATGCATGTATGTATCTATTTATGTCTCATATGATACTCATATTCATAAGTCACATATTTTACACATATGGTACACAAAACTAACCCATTTTGAAAATTAATTCAGTGTTTCCTAAATTTTGACATAGAGTATATCCCCTATACAAACTTGAACACCAATGTCTTACTTATTAAAACTTTAACCCATGCAAACATAACTCTATTTCACATATGTATTAACTATCCTTTAAAATATATTTGAAATAAAACAATAGTACCATATTACCCAAATATAAATATGTATAACATTTAATGACTCAATTGACGTCTCTTTAAAAACAAGGATGATTCACTATATTCCATTTTATAATTGAGTATGTAGGTATAATATACTTCAATAAAACTCATTCTTTATTGGCATAAAGCTACTCCCTGAGGTTACCATTTTCCTTAAGTAAGAAAGTATGTTATTTATTTTAAAAACTTGATTTAACCCTATTGTCTAGCATTCCTTCAATTAACACAAAACACTTAGGATTTCAAGATAATGGGTTAGCTTTGTGGATGACCAAGCCATCCACAAGGATAAAAATGTATCCATTTGAAAACACTTTCCTTTTTCCTAGATCCTAAGTTTCATAATCATAAACATAAATTCCTTTTAAAATTGAATGTAAAAATAATACCAACCTCTTAAATATTCCTAGTTGGAACTCCATGAACGCAAATCCCTTTTTTTCGCTTTGTTTCTCTATATTTTTCCTATTTTCTATTCTATGTATCACCTTCCTTCCTATAACTCCTTATTAATTTTCCTCACTAAACTCCTTCTATTCCTACTTTTAATGCCATTGTACATGTTATTTTTCAATCCATGCATAATATCCATAGCTTCCTCTAAACTCCACTAATCTACAATTATCTTCTCCATTAAATAGACCAAAAGCCCTAATTTCTCTCACCTCAAACTTTCTCAATTAATATAAAAACTTTAATTTTTTTGATAATTATTACATGATCACTTCACTATAAGTCGCTAAGTTTATACCATACATAAGTCTATGTTAATCATTAATATAGTGATATCCATACTTCTAATTTTAACATAATCTCATGCATGATAATCAAATACTAAGTTTAGATTGGACTTAACTCTAGGTTATTATTTTTTAAGATAGTTCAATGTCCTTGAATATAATAAAATAAAGGTAATTATTTCTTGATCAAAAGGATATATAAATCTATAATTACTTCCAATAACAAGATAATCATTATAATTAATTACTAGTGTGTGTGTGTGTGTACATACATACATACATACATATATCTATATATATATAGATATATATATATATATATGTATTTATATATATATATATGTATATATATATATATATGTGTGTGTGTGTGTGTGTGTGTGTGTGTATATATATATATGTATATATGTATTTATATATATATATATGTATATATATATATATATATATATGTATATATATATGTATATATATATATATGTATAAATATATATGTATATATATATATATGCATACACACACACACACACACACACACACACACACACACACATATATATATATATATATGTATATATATATGTCTATATATATATATATATATATATATATTAATTCCCAATTTTAAGTAATTCATTCAATAATCTAATTTATCAAATACTATTGATAAATAGTCAATAATTTTATTAACATAGTGAATATGTTTTCCCCTTAAATATAACATTCACTATTTTTATTTCCAACCATAATGTGTTTGAATCTCTATGTTCATAGGTTACACGTTGATTCATAATTTAGGATAGGTTTATAATAAAAACACATAGTTTTATGACTCCACACTATGATTCATTATAACCATAATATATATCCTTCATAGCCAGTAATATGCCATTTAGGTTTAACATTACATGTATTCTTAGGTATTATAATAATCCTAAGGTATAATATGAATGATTTTATCTCTTTAAGCTTATGTGAGTCTAAGTTAACATTTTTTCCATAAAGTTTTGATTTTGTGAATGTTTAGTCCTCCATTTTTAATATGTAAAGGTATTATAGAATCTAAATAAGAGTCTTGATATGATCCCATGAATACAAATAAGGTATTTAGTCACAAACCTATCATTAAAGTGAAGATCTAAACTCTTCTATGTATTTTACGAACCTCAATAGATAACTATATACTTTCATAGTTGAGCTATAGATTTTGACAATCAAACATAAAATTTTGATACCTGAGCTATGGATTTTGTCAGTCATTCTATGAACTTCCATAACATGTTATTGACTCATATAAAACATGTTTCCAAGGCATTCCAAAGGTTTATTCAAAAATTTCATGATGACCCAAACTCCTCCAGCTATCTTTTAGATACTTTCTATATATTTATATGATAATCTCCACTTTAACTAAATGCTACAATAAATATATGTATGTATGCATGTATGTATCTATTTATGTCTCATATGATACTCATATTCATAAGTCACATATTGTCCACATATGGTACACAAAACTAACCCATTTTGAAAATTCATTCAATGTTTCCTAAATTTTGACATAGATTATATCCCCTATACAAGCTTGAACACCAATGTCTTACTTATTAAAACTTTAACCCATGCAAACATAACTCTTTTTCACATATGTATTAACTATCATTTAAAATATATTTTAAATAAAACAATAGTACCCTATTACCCAAATATAAATATGTATAACATTTAATGACTCAATTGACGTCTCTTTAAAAACAAGGATGATTCACTATATTCCATTTTATAATTGAGTATGTAGGTATAATATACTTCAATAAAACTCATTCTTTATTGGCATAAAGCTACTCCCTGAGGTTACCATTTTCCTTAAGTAAGAAAGTATGTTATTTATTTTAAAAACTTGATTTAACCCTATTGTCTAACATTCCTTAAATTAACACAAAACACTTAGGATTTAAAGATAATGGGTTAGCTTTGTGGATGACCAAGCCATCTACAAGGATAAAAATGTATCCATTTGAAAACACTTTCCTTTTTCCTAGATCCTAAGTTTCATAATCATAAACATAAATCCCTTTTAAAATTGAATGTAAAAATAATACCAACCTCTTAAATATTCCTAGTTGGAACTCCATGAAAGCAAATCCCTTTTTTTTGATTTGTTTCTCTATATTTTTCCTATTTTCTATTCTATGTATCTCCTTCCTTCCTATAACTCCTTATTAATTTTCCTCACTGAACTCCTTCTATTCCTACTTTTAATGCCATTGTACATGTTATTTTTCAATCCATGCATAATATCCATAGCTTCCTCTAAACTCCACTAATCTACAATTATCTTCTCCATTAAACAGACCAAAAGCCCTAATTTCTCTCACCCCAAACCTTCTCAATTAATATAAAACATTTAATTTTTTTGATAATTATTACATGATCACTTCACTATAAGTCCCTAAGTTTATACCATACAGAAGTCTATGTTAATCATTAATATAGTGATATCCATACTTCTAAATTTAACATAATCTCATGCATGATAATCAAATACTAGGTTTAGATTGGACTTAACTCTAGGTTATTATTTTTTAAGATAGTTCAATGTCCTTGAATAGAATAAAATAAAGGTAATTATTTCTTGATCAAAAGGATATATAAATCTATAATTACTCCCAATAACAAGATAATCATTACAATTAATTACTAGTGTGTGTGTGTGTGTGTGTGTGTGTGTGTACATACATACATACATACATACATACATACATATATCTATATATATATATATATGTATATATATATGTGTGTATATATATATGTGTATATATATATATGTATATATATATATCTATAAATATATATGTATATATATATACACATATATATACACACACATATATATACATATACATATATATACACATATATGTATATATATATATGTATATACATATATATATGTATATATATATATATATATATATATATATATATATATATGTCTATATATATATATATATATATATATATATATATAAATTCCCAATTTTAAGTCATTCATTCAATAATCTAATTTATCAAATACTATGGATAAATAGTCAAAAATATTATTAACATAGTGAATATGTTTTCCACTTAAATATAACATTCACTATTTTTATTTCCAACCATAATGTCTTTGAATCTCTATGTTCATAGGTTACACGTTGATTCATAATTTAGGATAGGTTTATAATAAAAACACATAGTTTTATGACTCCACACTATGATTCACTATAACCATAATATATATCCTTCATAGCTGGTAATATACCATTTAGGTTTAACATTACATGTATTCTTAGGTATTATAATAATCCTAAGGTATAATATCAATGATTTTGTCTCTTTAAGCTTATGTGAGTCTAAGTTAACATTTTTTCCATAAAGTTTAAATTTTTTGAATGTTTAGTCCTCCATTTTTAATATGTAAAGGTATCATAGAATCTAAATAAGAGTCTTGATATGATCCCATGAATACAAATAAGGGATTTAGTCACAAACATATCATTAACGTGAAGATCATAACTTTTCTATGAATTTTACGAACCTCAACAGATAACTATAGACCTTAATAGTTAAGCTATAGATTTTGACAATCAAACATGAAATTTTGATACCTAAGCTATGGATTCTGTCAGTCATTCTATGAACTTCCATAACATGTTATGGACTCATACAAAACATTTTTCCAAGGCATTCCAAATGTTTATTCAAAAATTTCATGATGACCCAAACTCCTGCAGCTATCTTTTAGATGCTTTCTAGATATTTCTATGATAATCTCCACTTTAACTAAATGCTGTTGTCAATATATGTATGTATGCATGTATGTATCTATTTATGTCTCATATGATACTCATATTCATAAGTCACATATTGTCCACATATGGTACACAAAACTAACCCATTTTGAAAATTCATCCAAAGTTTCCTAAATTTTGACATGGAGTATATCCCCTATACAAGCTTGAACACCAATGTCTTACTTATTAAAAATTTAACCCATGCAAACATAACTCTATTTCACATATGAATTAACTATCATTTACTATATATTTGAAATAAAACAATAGTACCCTATTACCCAAATATAAATATGTATAACATTTAATGATTCAATTGACGTCTCTTTAAAAACAAGGATGATTCACTATATTCCATTATATAATTGAGTATCCAGGTATAATATACTTCAATAAAAACTCATTTTTTATTGGCATAAAACTACTCTCTTAGGTTACCATTTTCCTTAAATAAGAAAGTATGTTATTTAATTTAATTACTTCATTTAACTCTATTGTCTAAAATTATTTCGATTAACACAAAACACTTAGGATTTCAAGATAATGGGTTAGCTTTGTGGATGACCAAGCCATCCACAAGGATAAAAATGTATCCATTTGAAAAAACTTTCCTTTTTCCTAGATCCTATGTTTCATAATCATAAACATAAATTCCTTTTAAAATTGAATGTAAAAATAATACCAACGTCTTAAATGTTCCTAGTTGGAACTCCCTGAACTCAAATCCCCTTTTTTTGCTTTGTTTCTCTGTATTTTTCCTATTTTCTATTCTATGTATCTCTTTCCTTCCTGTAACTCCTTCTTATTCATTTTCCTCACTGAACTCCTTTTATTTCCACTTTTAATGCCATTGTACATGTTATTTTTCAATCCATGCATAATATCCATAGCTTCCTCTAAACTCCACTAATCTACAATTATCTTCTCCATTAAACAAACCAAAAGCCCTGATTTCTCTCACCTCAAACTTTCTCAATTAATATAAAACATTTAATTATTTTAATAATTATTACATGATCACTTCACTATAAGTCCCTAAGTTTATACCATACATAAGTCTATGTTAATCATTAATATAGTGATATCCATACTTCTAATTTTAACATAATCTCATGCATGATAATCAAATACTAGGTTTAGATTGGACTTAACTCTAGGTTATTATTTTTTAGGATAGTTCAAACTCCTTGAATATAATAAAATAAAGGTAATTATTTCTTGATCAAAGTGATATATAAATCTATAATTACTTCCAATAACAAGATAATCATTATAATTAATTACTAGTGTGTGTGTGTGTGTGTGTGTGTGTGTGTGTGTGTGTGTGTGTGTGTGTGTGTGTGTGTGTGTGCATATACACAGACACACACATATACATATATGTATATATATATATATATATATATATTTATTTATATATATATATATATATATATATCTGTGTGTGTGTGTGTGTGTGTATATATATTATATACATATACATATATATATGTATATAAATATACATACATATATAGATATGTATATATATATATATACATATGTATGTATATATATATACATCTACATATATATACATACACATATATATATGTATGTATATATATATGTATATATATATGTACATATATATATGGATATACATATATATATGTATATATATATGTATATGTATATATATATATAGATATACATATATATATACATATACATATACATATATATATACATATACATATACATATATATATACATATATACATATATATATATATATATATATATACTAATTCCCAATTTTAAGTCATTCATTCAATAATCTAATTTATCAAATACTATGGATAAATAGTCAATAATTTTATTAACATAGTGAATATGTTTTCCACTTAAATATAACATTCACTATTTTTATTTCCAACCATAATGTGTTTGAATCTCTATGTTCATAGGTTACATGTTGATTCATAATTTAGGACAGGTTTATAATAAAAACACATAGTTTTATGAGTCCACACTATGATTCATTATAACAATAATATATATCCTTCATAGCCAGTAATATGCCATTTACGTTTAACATTACATGTATTCTTAGGTATTATAATAATCCTAAGGTATAATATGAATGATTTTATCTCTTTAAGCTTATGTGAGTCTAAGTTAACATTTTTTCCATTAAGTTTTGATACGATCCGATGAATACAAATAAGGTATTTAGTCACAAACCTATCATTAAAGTGAAGATCTAAACTTTTCTATGTATTTTACGAACCTCAACAGATAACTATATACTTTCATAGTTGAGCTATAGATTTTGACAATCAAACATAAAATTTTGATACCTGAGCTGTGGATTTTGTCAGTCATTCTATGAAATTCCATAACATGTTATGGACTCATATAAAACATGTTTCCAAGGCATTCCAAAGGTTTATTCAAAAATTTCATGATGACCCAAACTCCTCCAGCTATCTTTTAGATACTTTCTATATATTTCTATGATAATCTCCACTTTAACTAAATGCTACAGTCAATATATGTATGTATGCATGTATGTATCTATTTATGTCTCATATGATACTCATATTCATAAGTCACATATTGTCCACATATGGTACACAAAACTAACTCATTTTGAAAATTCATTCAATGTTTCCTAAATTTTGACATGGAGTATATCCCCTATACAAGCTTGAACACCAATGTCTTACTTATTAAAACTTTAACCCATGCAAACATAACTCTATTTCACGTATGTATTAACTATCATTTAAAATATATTTTAAATAAAAAAATAGTACCCTATTATCCAAATATAAATATGTATAACATTTAATGACTTAATTGACATCTCTTTAAAAACAAGGATGATTCACTATATTTCATTAAATAATTGACTATGCAGGTATAATATACTACAATAAAACTCATTCTTTATTGGCATAAAACTACACCCTTAGGTTACCATTTTCATTAAATAAGAAAGTATGTTATTTATTTTAAAAACTTAATTAAACCCTATTGTCTAAAATTCTTTCAATTAACACAAAACACTTAGGATTTCAAGATAATGGGTTAGCTTTGTGGATGACCAAGCCATCCACAAGGATAAAAATGTATCCATTTGAAAACACTTTCCTTTTTCCTAGATCCTAAGTTTCATAATCATAAACATAAATTCATTTTAAAATTGAATGTAAAAATAATACCAACCTCTTAAATGTTCCTAGCTGGAACTCCATGAACTCAAATCCCTTTTTTTTGCTTTGTTTCTCTGTATTTTTCCTATTT
>JARHVA010005013.1:640000-650000 GCA_037957365.1 Torreya grandis
GTCAAGTATATACATATTTCCCACTAGAAGCTCAGCACATGGCACAATAGTATAATGTGTAATAGTAATTTTTAATAAATACATAACAACACAAAAGACCATAACTAAAAATAAATGTCGAATTTAAATAAAATGAAAATATACACCTTCACATACCTTTTTTTATTATAGATGATGTTGTATGTGTTATTTTCAATAGAATGTGCCAAAAATGAAAGGTGGAGCTAAAAAATAAGAGAAAATATATTTTAAAATAATAAATATTTATTAGCACCTAAAAAATATCTATCTCACCAAGATTCTATGTCTAATTTTGGTTCATGAAATGGACCTATAGAAATAAATATATTAGAAAAATACAAAATCTTATAGTAAATAATTGAAAATTTGAAAGTTTTAAAGTTTTACTATAAATAATTAAAAACTATTTCATTTCCACATTTGTTATTTGTATAAAAACTAGAGATTTGTTTGATTGAAGATAATTCTATGAGATATTGTGGCTTGTGGAAGAGGTCATAGGCTTGCAGGAGGATGCATCACAACTACAATCAAATCCCTAAAGGTAGGTAGTGTAATTAATATTCAATTATATTTTTGGTAAAATGAGTTAAATTGAAAAAGAAAAATTACAATGAAAATTATGTTTATTCTCAAGTTAACTACGTAAATTTATTTATATCTGACATTTTGGATCCCACTATTGGATCCATCTTCATGGAAGAGAGTGAAGCCAATGCTTGATCATAAGATAGATAACCAACATCATAAATTTAATTATTATTTATTAATTTGTTATATTTTTTTAATTAAATTATTATTATTATTTAGTAATTTATTATTATTATTATTATTATTATAATATATATATATATATCTTCTCTTATTTTATTTTATCTATTTTATTTGATTTTAGTTTTTATAATTATATTAATTCATTTTTGTTAGTCTTTATAGTTTTTAGAGTTTTGTTACAATTTGTTTTTGTTGTCTCTTTTTTATTTTTATTTATTTTTAGTTCACTTTATTTATTTTTTTGTATTCTATTTTTATTTTTCTCTTATTCAAGTTGACCTCTTACCTTTTAATTTTTTCTATGTATCTTAGACCTTTTTATGAATTTGGTTATCTATCTTATGATCATCTATTGGCTTCTCTCTCTTCCCTAAATATGGATTGACTATAAGATACAAAACATCATATATAAATAAATGTACATAGTTGAATAAAAAAGAAATAGACTTAGATAAAAAAAATTAGGTGTTGAGGAAAATATATGTAGCATATTATTTTCCAAAAGACATTAAAATGAATATAAAATTATAACTAGTAGTGGGAAATTGGTGAAAATTTGAAATTAGGTCGACATAATTTATTATGTCTAGGGAATGAAATCATTGCCCTCAAGAAATCTTATTGACTAGGTTGATACAATTGTTAAGAAGAAAATCAAATATTGGTTGATAATATATATTATGGTAGATACACTTAAGCAAGATATTGGGAGATACCATAGGGTATGGTTAATGCATTATAAAATGGGTAAAATGGTTGATATTGTAGGGTATGGTAGATAGTGTTTTATACTTAACCCTATATGGTGTAGTTAAATTCTTGGATAATGTAGTAGAAAAATATAAGTATAGGTTATAATATAGGGTATGTTTGATGTATAGAATGATGTGAAAAATGATACTATATGATATAGTTGGTCTAATAGAAAATTTATGATGGCCAATATCATGGGGTATGGCTAGTGTAGTAGAAAATTTTCTATGGATGGTACTGTGGGGTATGGTGGATGCATTATAAAATTGAAAAAATGGAGAAATGGTTGATATAGTAGAATGTAGGGATGATTTTGATTTTAATTATGATATGCTTTAATTCTTTAATTTTTATTTCATATATTTCAATCAAAATTTGATTATGTTTTTGATTGGATGTTTTATAGAGATGATGATAATTATGGTAAAGCATAGATTTTAGTTAGCTATTAGATATATTAGAGAGACTATTGGCAATAGACAGAGCTCAGATCATGATGCTATAATTCAATGGAATTATGGAGATGTGTCACATGCCTATAAGCATAATGCTCATAGCCATGTTTTTAAGGTAATGGTAAAGGATGATAGATAACCTAAAGTGGGAGGTAGAGGGGGATACAATCTAGGTGGAAATCACCTTAGATGATGTCCATGTTGTTGATTTCGTAGCATGCCCTAATTATTCCATGAATTAGGCAACCTCTTTTTTTACCTTTTGCTCTGATCTTACATGTACTCATGGATCATTGGTCTCATACTATAAATTACCTTCATGGTTTATATAAATTTTAATGTCAAACTAGGACTCAAAAACATCATTGTTAGAAGACCATGTTTGTGAAAGTCAATAGTATATTTTACACTTAGTATAAAAATGGACTTATGACCTCCCAATTTACATTTGAATCCAAGCTATTTCACCTCTCTTATCCTAATCATGGCATCATATAGATATATGTGCCCTTGAATATCTTAAAACCTATCCCATTGTTTTAAATAGTTCTATAAAGTAAATTTTTCATAGATAACACTTTGTCTTGAAGTAGAGTTTTGATGCACTTTTACTCACTAGGAATTCTTGTTTGCTTTTTCTCTCAGCTCTATACAACCAATTTAGCTGTTCAATTTGGGTTTTATCCCTATTAAGACTAAAAAAACCTATCCCTTCCTCTACATCTCACTCATGTGGATAGGTTTTATGTTACGTTCAATGAGGTAAAATGCATTCTAAGGCCACTTATCTCACTTATGGGGTTTCCCAAATAGGCAGTTCCTAATTCTTAAGCTCTCTTGAATAGTTCTGAGGGGTCATCTCAAGTTCATGCCATTTTATCCTATAAAACCTAGTTCATCATATTTTTTAATCCATTTCAAGTGATTTTCATGTTTTGAACTTATGTTTGAAGTTATTTATGGGCCTTCATTTTAAACTTTCAAGATTTCATTAAATCATGCTTCTCTAGGTAAAATGCTTGCTCAATTTCCTAGTTGGGTCTTCTTGATATTTAATTTACATAAATAATCCTAATTGAACTTTTTATGATGGAATTAGTCTTAATTTTAAATATTTAAGCTTTGATAATTCATTTTCAAAATCTCAAGTGTTGATCAATCTTCTATGGGCTAAAATTGTCTTAAATTCAAGATTTGTTTAACACCAAACCTAATTGGGCTTCCAAATCTTGATTAGGTTTATGGGTGTTCATTTGTTTGCTTCAAATTATAGTTGAAATTATTTTCCCAATTAGGTTAGGTGGTGTATTTTATAAAATTTTTTAGGGATTTTATGTGTTAGTTCCCCGTATAAGGGTCTAGATGTATTTAGGGTTGGGATTCTTGACTAAGTCAGGACTTCCCCAACCCACAACCCTTTTAAATTTAAATAATGGTATTTTTGTGTGGAATACAAAAATAGGTTTGGGTCCAACCCCACCAATGGTCATAAATACATAATTGAGGCTAGGGACTTGACTAGGTCAAGGAGCCCCAAGCCCCTCCTTTGCATTTGGGGTATTGACCCCATAAAACCCTAAACGCCTTCCAATGTTAATCAAGGATTTTAATTCCTAACTCAACACCTTAATTTCCAAAGTTCCTATGGTATTTTTTAGATCAAAACCCTGAATCCCTTCCTTCTCCTAAATTCTATATGGCTCACCCCAACTCGCCTCCCTAGCTTAACTCATCCCTATTAGGCTCTAACTCAGGCTTTGCCCGATCCAACTCCCATATTGATCTCAAAATCACCTCAACTCACCCAAAATTGATCTTAAATTGCTTCCCTCTATGTCATTTGATATTTTCCTAACCCAATCCTTTGACTCACCCCATCTCAACCCAACCTCCCTATTTAAACACAAGGCTCACTATTATAAAATTGAAACATTAGTTCTATTTAAGGATCTAATATGGTATTAGATATATTTGATATTTGAGTGGGATTTTAGTTTTAACATGAATTAAAAGGTTTGATTAGGTCTTCCATGAACATAAGTAAAAATTTAGATGTTTGAGTGCATGGATAAACTCAGATAGAAATAGCTAGGCCATTTTAAAACTAAAAATTTCATATTTTGACAATATCTTGAGATCCAAGAACCTATTTTCTATTATGTTTGATGTTCCAAGATCATCAATAAATTAAATTAATTTTGGTAATATTTTTTTATCTAATTTTTCCTATATTAAAAGTTTTTCATGTTTTACTAACATATTTATTATTCATTCTTTTTAATTATTTTTGTTTATTTTGATTTTTTGATATATTTACAGAATGAAGAATAAAAAGTGGAGAATTATCATGGAAGGAGGTAGTTGAAGGCATTAATGCTAGTTGGTTGGAATTTTGGAGGCAAATTTTTCTCCCTTGGAATTCCTAAACTCTATAAATTATCTGATTTTCCTTATAAATGGGTTGGAAATTTCTCATTCACAAGAGAATTTTGTTAATTAAACTTTTATTTCCATCATTTTTTAATTCTCTCCCTCAACTCCTCCCCTACTTTTATGCTAGAAAAAACTGGGAGAATAAATGTAGTGGAATTTGATTATGATTGTAAAATGATGGATTATCAACTGAATAAAGATTTGGTAATTATTTTCTTCACTCTATGCATGAATTTCATGGGTGTGGTTGTATTATTCCCTTCTTTGATTCTATTAGAAGATTTCACTAGTTATGGATTTGATTGTGAACCTATTTAATATTCAAATAGTTTGTCTATGGAGCTCATTCATTCATGATCCAAAATTTGTTATCATTATTATAGTGTTTTTATTTCTCTCTTTTCCCTATCTTTTATTATTTTTATCAGTTATTAAATCTAAGGTTTGATATAAATTTGAATGTGAATGAATATCAATATAATTGATATTATCTCCATTACTTTAATGTATTTTTGAATGATAAACAAATAGAATGAATGTATTTAAAATCAACCATAAATTCTTCCATTTTTAAATCCCTGCATAAGATGATTTCTATAACTGGGCATTATCAAATGAATGTTTGTTTGTTTTCTTTCATCACCTAAATGTTAACTCATTAAAATTATTAATCACACATATTGTTGTTTCCGACACATGCATGAAATTTATATTCAAATTAAAATAACAAACACAATTATTTTAAATCATTAAAGTACCTAAAAAAATAATCAATGAAGTTTCACATCAGCATAGGCCCCTAGAATTAGAACTATCACAACACCTAGCTAAGTTAAGATCAGTGTGTCATGACCCAGTAGACAAAAACCTTAGGGATATTCATTGAAATCTCCTTTCAAGAGAGGCCAACTGTGAGGTGAGCCTAGAATGTTGGTGGCATATCAAAATGCATGTTAAAAAAACTAGTGTTAGAAGGAGGACCTATAACTATCAAAATGCATAACACTAAAATTTCAATTAAAAAAATTAAACATGAATAATTGAAAGCATTGCCCATGCTCACACATCTCAAAAACTAAGCTGGAAATAAGAAGAATATCAATAAGGTCAAATTTTATAGGAGCTAATTTTAAGCTTATTGAGCTTAGTGAACACCATAACTGAGATCAAATAAGAGGAAACCAAAAAATAGACAAGTTCACTCATCCAATAGCTTATCTACTATAGTAACACCATTCACAATCCCCTTTATTTCCCCTAAAAATGAAACAATGACAAATAATTTCACTTGGCTTGGTGGAGTTGGATTCCCTATGAATTCTCTAGGGATTGTTCATGATTTCCCAAATAATCCTGATAAATTATACCCAGAATACACACCTAATGAGATTCAATCAATCGAAGATTACATTTAGGCATTTAGGGATGCCTTGATCTAAAAACAAGTGCAACATGAGGATGTTGATTTATACCTCTTCCCTTATTCCTTGGGAGAGGTCACTTATGCTTGGTACTTAAGCTTTCCAAATGGGTTCATAACTTCTTGGAATCAGCTTAAAATTGTCATTATCAATCATTTTAGGCTACCTATCTATCCAATCATCCTATATCATCATGTTGTGGCTGCCCATAAAGAGATAAATGAACCTATGAACATAATTAATGCATGTTTCCATAAGATTTACAAAAAATTTAAATACCTTTATACTCAAAAAGAAGTGGCTACCATTAAAACATACCTGAGGCCTCTAAATTTAATGACTTCTATGTTCTTCTAAAGAATCTTGACTGCTCTTTTATCATTATCCTTAGCTTAGAATGATGTTGTTAACATTGAACACCAAATTATTCCATAGGGTTATAGAATTGGTCATTTGCCTTTGCTAGGCCAATAGGGTGATTACAATCAAATCTTAATGATCAATCATTCCCTTAAACATCAAACACAACTGATGAATCCAATTATGGGTGCCTTATATACAACCCCAAACATGGTCTATAATTCAATTTCCATTGATTAAATTCCTATTAGGATACCATATACACCCCCTAATCATGTTTTTACTCAAGATAACAACCAATAACTTATTTTCATAGATTAAAAAAATATTGTTTCCCTACCAAACACTAGTGGTTATGCCACTTCCACTCACAATCAATAGGTTATCGCTTCATTTCTAAGCAACCCAATGCATGTTAACAATATTCCTAACCATGACAATCCCATTTACCCTATATTTATAAATGTTAAATTACCTACACCTAATCCAAAACTAGAAGAGTGAAACACATAAAATGTTAGTGTCAACCCATAAGTATCTAACTTGTAGCAAATGATTCCTTCAAAGAGATGGGTGATTATTTTTAAATTCAAGTGTTAATTTCATTATCAAAAGTGAGTTTGGTTTAATTTTACAAAAGCATGTGTAAATTTACTTAATGAAAGAGTTATTTCAATTTAATACAATCAATTTTATTTTATGCAAAAGTGTGTTTTTCAAACTAGATTATGTTTGTTAATTCATCTCATTTTTAGAAATGAGTATAATCTATGTAAGTGAAAATAAATAAAATTCTTAGATTCAAAACATCACACTATCCTACCTAGTTGGGCAAGTTGAGTTAGGACATTATCTATCTTATGCCAGATGTTTAAATTCTAGATGTTGATTGTGTAAATGTCAATATGAAATCTTCCATTAATAAATAGTTTATATTTACTTTCTTGCCAACTAGAGTTAGAGTTTCTTTTACTATTTTTAGGATTTATAAATCATATTAAAAGTAAACCCCCCAAATAGTGAATTGTACAACTCCAATATCAAATAGTCTCATTAAAAATAGGCATTAAACACTGCCTTAGTTGAAAACAACACCAATCCATTGATTGGTTAAATGAGAGATATAAAGATAGCCTATTAGGTTTGCATGGAGCAAAGTACAACACACATCACATACTTGAGCACACCCATCATGGTTATCCTCATGTATTATCCTCTTTCTTTATACTATATAAATACCTTAACTAAAGTAATGATGGCAAATTTATACACTAATATTTGGTATTAAACACTTGAAAATATATAATTTGATTAAAACTTAACCTAAATGACTTATGGTCACATATGGATATTTTTCACCATTCTTCATAGTCATTTTTATCCATATATGGGCTTTATATTGAAAATTGATGTTATTGTTACACATCAAATTCTTAGTATTTTCCCAAATAGTTCAATTATCATTATCACACTATTTCCTAGCCTCATTTCATTATTTCTATTTTTTTATAGGTTCCTAACTCTCAAATAGGCTCACCACCATAGACTTTTCCACTTAGACCAAATAGATATTCATTCCATTTAATAGTTAGTTTCCCAAACTCAAATTGTTTTAAAGGGTTATCCTATACATTGTGTATATCAATTCATAATAAATTACCTAAATATTCATATATAAACATATAAATCCTAAACATTTACCTATGTAGTATCTATCTAGAACATATATAATTATCACTATAAATTTCTCTACACATTGAGATAAACTATCCTATGTATACTAGATCTAAATCCCCCAAATGATAAAGTCATGAATTAAGTTTAAATACCATTGAAATGTCAAGTCATAGGTTTTAAAGTGTTTAAATCCATAAACAAGATTGAATTGCATGTTAGCATTACCCAATATTTCACACACTCAAATGGGTGGTAGAACTATGCCTAGTTTTACTTCCCTCTTTTATGTATTCAATACATAATCAACACTTAGTCATAAGGTGTGGCTAAGATTAGCTCAACCCTTCCATTTCACCCTTTATACTAGTTTTAATTGTCTTACAATGAATAACCAAGGTTTGAAATAAAGAGAAGATATATATATATATATATATATATTTATGTAGATATATAGACATCATAACACACAAATTCTCATCATACATTTGTGTAGTTTCCAACACTATCCCAAATTAAAAAAATACATATGAATTATATATATTCTAATAGACAATGTTAAGATAGTAAAACTATTCAAGAAGCATGGACTTGTATGAGTAGATTTAGAATCTCTAATTCCATATTTTAACACTCACATACCATTATCATACAATGTTTGATAATTTTATTCTACCATAGAGCTGCACAAACCAAAAAAAAGCTAGGTTATTCATTCTCTTAGTATTTTCCATATATATCAAGTTATTATATTTAGTTAATTACACTTAGATTTTATTGATAATTTTACATATTGGGAAAAATTGAATATTTAATCACTTTTATGTTATTATAATCACATTAATAGTAAAATAAATACATCATATATATGAATAGTCAATGGGTCCATCTATGGATGATATTACACTTTACACAATTTTTCCTCTGTTCATTTTTTTTAGGAACTGACCTTAGTAGCTTTCACTGTAATTATTTTACCATGTGATCCATTCATCCTTAAATTTTTAAATATTTTTTTAATGCCACACAATTATATATTTCATTCCAATTTATTCTATATTAACTACCGAATCAATACCCTTATTGACATGACAATTGAACCACTACTCTATGCCAATAAAAAGTTAGAACAATCATTTTTTTATGAAATAACATTTATAAAAGTGTGTACACTAGTAATTTACAATGTGATTGAAGTTTTTTTATAAATAAATTCTACATTTTTTACTAAATTATCCATAGATATCATATTTTCATTACTGATACATTGTGTAATATGCAGTGCCTCTTATGGTTGAGTCTTACTAGATTTGATAAAATGGTGTCTTAATGGAGTGCCTATCATGATATATTCCTATCATGAGTTTACATTACAATAAATAATTTACAATTACATTATTTTGATTAGTTGGAATGGATTCCTTCCCTTTATCATTTTGTTATTTTGCATGAATAGAATCTTGTAATTTATTTGTACTAATCATGTTTATATAATTTAAATATATTCCTAGACTGATAAGTGTGAAGTTCATATGAGAGAAAAAATCACATATATTCACTATAATTTCATTATCAACATCATCTTCATTATCATATTCTATAAATATTCAATCATAATATCATATTTTTACCACCAAAGGAAGATCCAATAGCTTCTCCTCTTGTGTTTCAAAATAATTTTATCCCTCTTTTATTTTAATTTGATTGTTTAAGACTTGGATCACTTTCATTAACTTTTCTTGAATCTTCACTTTATTTCATTTCACTGGTATGATTTTTAATATTGTTATTATGGATGAATGATAGTATTTATATTATAGTATATATATGTCACTACGTTTTTCCATATTACAATTCTTGAAAGGTTGATTATCCATAGGAAATATATGCAATAATACCTCATCCACAAATTTTAAGCATAAATTTAAGGTGGATGACACAACTTACATAGTGTGAGTACATGGTATACTGAGAAATAGTTGTAATGGAAATTATTACACATTACAGAAAACATAGTAGTTAAAGTGTTAGGACCTACTTTCACATCTAAAGTAAATAATCCTATCACTTGTTAAGGGATATCATTTAGTCATTTTATATTATTATATA
>JARHVA010005013.1:655000-780000 GCA_037957365.1 Torreya grandis
TACCTTAAAAAAAATAACAACACCTAGCAGGAGAGTGAGGCTAGTGATGGCGATGATGATGATGATGATGATGATGATGATGATTGGGATGGAGGAGATAAAGATGAAGGGATAAACATCATGATATTAAACCCCATATTGGTAGTGATGGAGGAGGAATAGTTTAGATTATGCCAACAAGGGCCTTTGGGCATATATGTGGATCTAATAAAGGAAAGAACTTTTGTTACTGACATTGACATGTTTAAGTAGGATGTTAGTGATCAAGTACGAGAGGTGGCAAGTTTACAACATAAGTTACCTAACATAAAGATAAACCTAAATATAATAGATGACAATATGATTTATCTACATGTGCATATCAATAAACTAAGGGAAAAGATAGTTAGGATAGTTTAGGTACATGTCTAACTCGTAAAAAATAAATATTAGGCCATTAGTGAGCATGATCCAGCATTGGTCATTATCAATAGACTGAGATGAAAGTGAGATGTAGCTCAAGGAGTGAATACATGGACCATCTTGTCATATATGATTATATAAATCATTAAGACTAAGTATGAGGCATCCTACTATAGATGATTCACTGAGTCTATCATTCTTCAAGAGTAGTAGGTTGTTACTTTTGAGATCTAGAATACGCAAAGCATAAGGAGTAGATATGGTTAGTCTTAGACTAGGAATCATGATTTAGGTACCTTAGGCTAGTCTATTTATCAACTACAACCACCATCACTAGGACCAATAGGGCCACCTCTAGCTATAGGTCCCATGGATACATATATCTAAAGTTGATTATAGGGATCTAGGCATTTGGCATAGTTGGTATTGTTTTAGGCCTAATGGAATTAAACTCATTGTATCAACACTTATGTATTTTGAGACACCATCTTTATATGTATATATATTATATGTATAAGGCATATGAGATAAATTAACATATAATTTTGGGTCTTGTTGACTCTATATGCACTAGGCAAGTGGATGTTATGTCCATAGTTCTATGGACACAAGATCCAATATGAACTTTAGGCCAAATGTAGTTCTCCTAGGATATGGGATATGAGAAAATGAATGATAAGAAAACATGATTTAATTTTAGATGAAAATAGGAATGATATTAAAAAAAATTGTGTTCATGAGAAAAGAGGGTATGACATTCCATAATCATGAAAATGTCAACACAAATAAATTTCATAAGTGTGAGAGCATGGATTAGGCTTAAACCATACTAATGGATTGAAATGGTCATTCATAGTGTCTACTATATCTAAGGATTAGAATGATAATGAGCTCACAAAATGGTTAAAATTTAAGATGAAGTTTCTTTCAAAATGGTGAGAGCATAAGGAAATCCAAGTGATCCTTAGTGTATCAAATTTGAATAAACAATGCTTACAACATGAATGCACAAAATGGTAAAAGCATACAGCTTAAGGCCAATAAGTATGGGGAACTAAATGATAAGTGGTTAATTGTGAAATAGTTAATATTCATAGGATTTTTAAGGCAAATAAGTGATTGAAAAAGAAAGGAAGGTGCAATCAAGCTAACCTACGATACCCCCTTTATCCAGGTGTTGTCAACATAGTCTGTGTGGACCTCAGGCTAATGTAGTTCTCCTATAAAAGGGAAGGAAAATACCTAGGTGGTCTATAAATACAATTTAATAGATAATATGGTCCATCCCATAAATTTTTGATGGATTTATATCTCACATAGAAATTTTAGGCCAATTTTCATGATTTTGTGATTTTTAAGAATTTAGAATATTTTTACAAATGTCTAAGGGTTTTGAGACCGTTACAAATGTTTTTAGAGTTCTCTAAGAATCTTCACTAAATTAGTAACAGTGAGGTACAAAATATTCTTACTCATAAAATGATGATATTTTGGCTTAGGTTTCTCATAAAATATTGAGACCATGGTTTAGGTTGCTTTCAAAATGATGAGAGTGTGGCTTATATTACTCATAAAAAGGAGAGAGCATTGCCTAGGGGTGACTAAGATAACCTAAATATCAATAAATCACTACCTACATAGCCCTATAATATCTAAAGTCATTGTATTTATACCCACAAAATAGGAATCTAATTAAGTACCATCAAGCTTAGCTAAAATGCAAAATGGAAAGGCAAAGTGATAGTAGTAATGGCAAGGTGATGCAGAAATACATGGTAAATGGGTTGTCCATAATTTACCCATAGGTGGTTATAATTATGAAACAAAAATAAAATGTTAGTGATACTAATTTGACCATAGGTGGTTATAATTAGTAGCACAAGGTGGGAACCAAACAATAAATGAAGGATGAAACTGCTAGGACCATTGTCATACTACTTTCATAAGCTACCATTCAAAAATTTAATTCTAAAACCAATAATGGAACTAAATCTATCATCAACCACTAAAAATCTCTAAAGTACAAATGAATCAAAATGAAGAAAAAATGTGATAGGTAGGGTTAGCAAAAAATAATTGGTTGGTGAAGGGTTAAGGGTATGGTAGAATGGTAAGGGGTATAGTATGAAAATTATGTATAATGTGGCTTAACTTAGACGATCCTAATAGATAATAATTGAAATACCTAAAGCATAGTAACATTTGAGATGCATTATTTTCATTGTTTCATTAAGTTCATCTCCCTCTAGTGTAGTGAGCCTATATGGTCTAGAACCATAGTGGGTAATAACAACATAGGGACCTAACCAATTTGGTTAGAAGTTTCTCTTTTTATTGGAATCAAAATTGACATTATTATAATTCTCCTTTAGTACCAAGATCAAACTCATAATTCTCAATACACCTATTATAATGACCTATTAATAAATTTTTATAAGCCTAAATATTATTAACAAAGGCCAAGCATATACCATTAGTTAGGTTTAGTTCCTACAAGTGATCCACTCTATAGTCTTGTTAAAATTTTGGCCTCACCAACCAAAAGTCAACCCATATCATTCAAAGCTTTGATGAATTTTGCCTTGGCTTTTTTTTTCTATGCCCCATAGTGTCCTTATTTAAAATAAAAAGTGACTGACTCAAGCCTAAGTGAACCAAGATGTCTTGCACATCATGTAGCAATGAACATGATAGTTTACTTGTACATTTTATAAGAATACATGGGTCACTTCACATATCCAAAAGATCAAATAGATATGATGTATTTCATACCAAAAATACCATTTGTAAATTTGGTATCTTGATGAGATCTCTATCTTGAGATATAAATATTTAAATATTAAAAAGTAGATGGAGATTTTTTCATGGACATCAATGATGGGCATGCAGACATCAAATTCAAGCCTCATCAATTAACCATTTTGGATTCAAAGTGTGACAACCTCATAGATTTCAGTGGCGGTCACATGGATGTCAGTGATAGGCACATAGATGTTAAAATTAAGAAATGAAAAGTAACTATTAGGGTTTAAAAATCCTTAGACATTTATGTGGATGTCAAAATGTTCACACAGATGTCAAATATAGGTGCACATATTTCAATTTTTTGCCTTTTAAAATAGGCATTTAGATTCAAGGAAGCATATCAATAGTTGGAAATCAATCATATCAAAGATCTAATGATGTATGACACTTGACAAAGTTAATGTGCCCAAGTAGATTTGTGGCTTAAAAAAATTTGTACCAAGTAGATCGATGGTGTTAGATGGGTCAAGGGGTAAACAAGCTTGAGTGAGCATCAATAGCTAATGAGTGAAGGAAATCCCAAGAGTTTTTTCTTTGGAGGTCAAAGAGGTAATTTTTGAGCTAGGAAAAGTAAATGGAAAATAAATAAGATCAAATAGGATCCATGTCAAACTAGAGGATGCCATGAAAGTATACCTATTGGAAAAATTATGTCACCACCCTAAGTAGGTAAATACATAGATTAAATATCATGCATGATCTGGATAACTAGAAGAAGATCCTACAAAGTTGTTAAATGATATTATAGCCTTATAAATCTTTTTAAGAGCTTCTAAACATAGGTTTTACATCTCATTCAAAATCAAGAGACCCTAGCCTATAGAGCTCCATTTACAATCATGAATATATGAAAACATATAAAGGACATAGGTTTTTATCCATAATAAATCTATATTCATGATTTATAAGTAATGGTAGAATGGTGACTATGCAAGGAATGTTAGAAAGAACATCATGAACAAGATGAAGTAACTACCTGGTAACATAAAGAATATTAAGCATGATCGCAGAAGATAGTGAAGGGAATTAATGTTGAGGAGCTTGAGAGAGAATTATATAATGGTGGGGATTGTTATCTGTAGCTAAGTATTGATATTCACATTCTTTATCATGACTAAAAAGGATATAGTGGCATTAATTATAAGGAACTTAAGGATGATGCATGATTTTAGTCAATGGGACCCCTTTATCCACTCTCCCACACATTTTACTTATATCTCTCATCTATTTATACTATATATAGAGGATCCTAAGCCTTAAAATGGATCCCTCTCTTGGGTATGACTTGAATTTAATAAGATTTGCACTGTAACACCTCTTTTATGTAATAAAGACTGAATTCTTCCATTTACAAACTGATTTGAAGTGTGTTTCATGAGTTTATTAATGTGGTTAAGTGAATCTATATGTTCTTTGCCTTTGTCTATATTTCCTTACCTTCATACAATGTTTTGATAGTTCTCACAAGTCACTCTAAGTGCATACATAGTCTATTGGTCAATGTGAAAGTGGACAAGTACCCTCTCATATTAGGTTGATAACTAGTTGATGCCCTATTATGAAACATGTATGTGAAAATTGATCAAAGACAAAATTAAGTGATGTCTAGTAGTTTTGAAAGTGTCCTCTAGTGTGTGTTATGTAGGTGTGAGGATCAAACATTTGGTGCATCACCTCTTTTCTATATGCTTTCATAGATTATTATCAATCTCTTTCCCCTATTTTGATCAATAAATAGCTTAGGTATATTTTCGGTGATAGATCCAAAAGGAATCCAACATTCTCTAGAGGTTTGACCCAAGTTTATGTCACCCATAGCCTAGGTTCAGTCCCATGTTGGACTAGGTTTAAGTAAGAGGACCTGAATAATCCTTTACTCAGCCAAGGTGCAACCTAAAACCTCTAATATTTTTTAGCATACCCAATGGGATAGATTTCAAGTGCCCAAAATAGTATTATAAAGATATTAAAGGAAATTTTTAATTTGAAAACATCAACAACATCATTTTTAGTCATCTTAGGCAAAGTTAAACATCTTTGGAAGGTTTTCAATCAATCTTAGGTTCAAAGATACAAGTGGTTTCATATTTTTAGAGGTAATAATGTTTTTAGTCAAGGTTTTTCTTTGATACACATATTTCGTAAGGAGTTATGGAAGACCATGAGGTAGGATTTTACCCTCCACCCCTATATCAACATTATTATAGCCCATATGACCCACACATTGATCTTTACCAAACATATAATCCACATCTTCCATACTACCAAGACCATCCACCATTATTTTAGCCTCTTTTAAATCTATGGAAACCTCCTCATCTGCATCATTAATCTTATTATCAGCTTGATACACCTTGTAATACACCTGCACCAAAAACTTATCTACACTTAGAGATTAAGAGATTAAAAAATAAAGGGACAAGTTACACGAGAGTCTTAGAAAACAAAAAATATTTGAATGTCAATCCCTTGTTCCTCTCAAAATACTCTTACAAACCAACCATAGTTATTTAAATTGGCTACACCATCTACTTTTCTTTCCTCTCTAGTCATAGGATATTTCTTGGTTCATAAATATTTACTTAATGAAAAGTGCATTCTTTCAATTGTTCCTAAATCAGTGGTGGACACCTTGACTCTGAGGTATGAACCTATTTCTAACTTTGAATTTCAATGGAATAGATCTACCAAAAAAATATTTAGCATTGTCAGAAACCTTCAACTCATTTTAAATGCCTACCCCAAACTTTTATTTATGTAGGACCTTATTTTAGTATATTTTTTACCTCATTTTAACTTTTTTTGGGGTAATGACCTAATTACTTAGGTTGGAGGGTAATTTTTCAAATACCTATCTCATATAGTGTGCAAAATTTCACATGATGTGGAAGTGAGAATCAAGTCTAAGTCATTCTTTAGATTCCACATTCTGAAACCTCATCAAATCACCCCAAAGGTAGATCACCTTCACTCTCCTTATACAAATCAATCCAATTTTGTTCAAGATATGATGCCTACCAAAGACCATGAAATAACACCCACATAGAAGCCTTAATGGGCCATGGATCCTAATTTCATCATGAAAACCCTTATAAATCAGGATATGGAAGGAAAAGTAGGTGTGAAATTCATTACTACTCATGCATCTACTATTACTCAAGTTCATGTTTCTCCCTTCACATCCCTCCTCAATACCAAGAGCTTCCTAAGAAACCATTCAAGATCCCTAGTTTCAAGGATACCCTTTCAAGCATCAAGAAACATAATGATATCTTTTACCCACCTACCCTCTCCCCTCTTGAAAAGAAGTCAAGTACACCAAAATTAGAATTGGATCATTTGAGCATGATGTACAAGCTATCAAAGTTGGTAAAGGAGGGGACACAAATTGAAGAGATAGATAGTCATATAGCTGTAGATGAGTATCAAAGGCACCTTGAAGAAGACACTTCTAGTGTCTCTAAATAGGAGATTTAAATCAAGACCCATGTGCACTCCATTAGATCACATGGTAAGTATGAATAGAGCTTGAATGAAATGGAATATCTTGGCAAGGCATATTGGAGTGACGAAGTTGAACAGTAGGCCAATATTTCAAATGAGGAAAGAAATACAACACAAGAGGTGCCCCTTCAAGAAGAGAATCTACTTGAGTGGATTGATGAGTTTTCACTTTTCATTGGGGATGAGGATGAGAAAACTTTAGCTGATCAAGAACCTTATGATGACCCTACCAAAGTGAAAGAGGTGAGTAATCAACTTAATGAATTACAGGTAGATGGTAGAAGTATGAATGAGCTTTATGATTTGTTCATTAACTAATATGAAATTTCCTTTTGGGAGGACTTAGAAGACTTCATTCTAAAATTAAATACCTCACCTTTGTACTATTCAAAGCTTGAAAAGCAAGAACTTGTCGAGGGTGCTTTGATGGTAGATCATATTGAACCAAAGAGTAGAGCACCTTGCAACTCTTGACTGAAGAAGAGATGAGATTAATAATGCAAAAAAAAAAGATTTGGGAGGAGTATGATTAGATTATTAACCCTTATATTCCACCCATGCACTTAGAAATGAATATAGATGCTCCATCCACATTGCAAAGTGACCAAGAGAGTTCTATCTATAGGTGGAGATTGTCACACATTAGACAAAGTCTAATTGCACATAAATAATCATGTAATAACTCCACATCAGGGTGCCATAGTGATCAAAACATATTCCCATTTGATATTGGGGGAATGAAATCAAAGTTTAGGTTAGTTTTATAGTTTTTTGGTTTATCCAAGTAAGTGATTTCCATATGTTTATAGGTTGTGTCTTGTTGTTTGGTTATTTACCATATTGGTTATTAGTTGTTAGGTGTGTTTTTTAGTGCTAGATTTATTTCCTTTCCTTATCTATGTGTATATTATTTATATTAAAAGTATCTAAGGTGTTAAGAGTGAAATTCATTCTAGAGAGTCATCATGTTATGCTTCTTTATCAAATCATCTTGTCATAAAAGTGTTTTGTTTCCATGACCAACAAGCTAGTCAAGCCATTAGAGCCACAAAAAATGTTAATATTTTTGCCTCACCAACCAAATGTCAAACCCTATAATTCAAAAATTTGATGACCTTTACCTTGGCTTATTTTTATATGCCCCATAGTGTCCTTATTTTAAATAAAAAATTATTAATTCAAGCCTATGTAAACCAAGTCATCTTACACATCATGTAGGAATGAACAGGTTGGTTTACTTGTACATTTTTTTACAAATGCACAAGATGCTTCATAGAGATAAAATATCACATGGACTTGATGCATTTCATGCCAAAAATACCATCTTAGAATTTTTTATCTTGATGAACTCTCTATTTTTAGATATAAATATTTCAAATTGGACAAATAGATGGAAACATTCACACAGATGTCAATGATGGGAACATGTATGTCAAAATCAAGCCTAAAATATTAACCATTTTGGGTTCAATGTGTGATGGAATCATGACCATCAGTGATGGAATCACATACATTAATGATGGTCATATAGATGTCAAAAATAATCCATAAAAAATAATCATTGGGGTTAAAGAAATCCTTCGACATTCATATGGACATAAAAAATGTTCATGTAGACATCAAAGATGGACATGTAGACATCAATTTTGGACCTTTTGAAATAGCCATTTGGATTCAAAAGAATCCTATCAATAGTTGGAATTTAATTTTACTAAATATCTAATGGTGTGTGGCACCCTACAAAGTTAGCCGACCCATGAAGATCTATGGCTCACAAACATTTTTACCAAGCATATCAATGGTGTGAGATGGGTCAAGGGGTTAATAGGATTGAGTGAACATTGATAGCCAATGAGTGAAGGAAAGCCTAGGATATTTTTTATTGGAGGTCAAATAAGTAGTTTTCAACTTAGGAATAATAAATACAAAGGAACTGAGCTTGAATAGGATCCAGTTTAAACAAAAACATGTCATGAAAGTAGACACATTAGACAAAGGATATTGACCACCCTAAGTAGGTAAAATACATAAATTCAAGATCAAACATGATCTAGATAAATAGGAGTAGATCTTAAAATATTGTTAAATGTTATCAAAGCCCTGTAAAGCTTTTTTAGAGCTTTTAGACATAGGTTTTATGTTTCATTAAGACTCAAGAGACCCTAGCCTATAGACCTCCATTTTCAATAATGACTATATGAAAAACAATAAAGGAGATATGTTTTAATCAATAATATATATATATATATATATATATATATATATATTCAAGATTAAGATGTAATGGTAGAATGGTGACTATACAAGGAATGTCAGAAAGAACATCATGAGCAAGCTCAAGTAACTACCTAGTAATGTATTCAATATTGATCATGATAAATGAAAATAGTGAAAGGAATTAATGTTGGGAAGATTGAGAGAGATTCATATGATGGTGCGGATTGGTTTCTATAGCTAAGTCTTGATATTCACATTCTCCATCATGATAAAAAATGATATAGGGGTATTAATGCTAAGGATATAGAAGAAACTACATGATCTTAGTTGATAAAAATCCCCTTCTCCACTCTCCCATAGAAGTCTCATTTCTCTTCCATCCCTTTCTACTACATATAGAGTCGTCTAATCCTTAGCAATGGATCCCTATCTTGGGCATGACTAGACTATGTCAAGATTTGTAATGTAACACCTTTTTGATGTAATAAAGATTAAATTCCTCTATTTAAAAATTTAGTTGAAGTGTGTTTCATGAGTTCATCTATGTGGTTAAGTGAATCTATGCATTCCTTGCCTCTACCTATATTTTCTCACCTTTATATAGTGTTTTTATAATTCTCATAGGTCACTCTAAGTACATACATAATCTATTGGTCAGTGTCAAAGTGGATAACGTCCCTCCTATGTTAGGTTGCTATCTAATTAATGACTTGTTATGAAACACTTATGTGAAAATTGATTAAAGAGAAAATGAAGTGATGTCTAGTAGTTTTGAAAGTGTCCTCTAGTGTTTCTTGTGTAGGTGTGAGGATCAAATATTTGGTGCATCACCTCTTTTCTATATGCTTTCATAGATTATTATAAACTCTTTTCCCTTCTCCAAGCAAGAGATAGCTTAGGTCTAGTTTATGTGATAGATCCAAAAGGAAGTTGGCCTTCTCTAGAGGGCTGACCCAAGTTTAGGGGACCCAAATCCTAGGTTCAGTCCCATGTTGGAATAGGTTTGAGTAGGAGGACTTGAACAATCCCCCATCTCAGCTAGGCTGCAATCTAGACCACCAAAAAGTATTCATCATCGATGATATGCTACAATATGATTTAGAGAGAAGTTAATTCAACCTTAATGGGAAGAATGGCTTCAGTTCCATAAGTAAGTGAATAAGGTGTAGCTCTTGTTAGAGTATAAAATGTGGTATGGTATGACCAAAGGGTATTAAGTAGAAAAAAGTGTCAATTATTACCAATGTCATTGATAATATTCTTCATAATACTGATAATTATTGTATTAAAAGCCTTAGATTGGCCATTACCTTGTAGATAGTAGGTGGTAGAGAAATGTTATTTTATGAGGTATTAAAACAAAAGTGATTTCACATCTTAATTATCAAATGATCTATCATTATCTAATATAATGTTTGAGGGGATGCCATAATAACAAATGAGATGGTTGAATATGAACTTCGATATCTACTTACTAGTGATGTGAGGGGAATATATTCCATGCACTTAGTGAATTATTTACTAGCAGTTAGGATGTGTTTATGGTCATTTAAAAATGTTGGATTGATCTTCCTAATGATATTGAGTCCCCAGGTTGAGAATGATAATGGTTTTTTCAATAGTTTGAGTTCCTTGGTAGGGACATTAATCAAATCATGCTTTTGACACTTGAAACACCTCTTTACATATGTAGTTACATATACTTTCATCATTGACCAGTTATAATAGGTATGTTATAACTTTTATCTCAGATTCCCTTGATGGTATGGGCTCTTCACACTCCTTCATAGACTTCCCTCAATGCCGATATATATTATTTAGAAGGTAAAAAATTTATAAAATTTCCATCATATCTTTTATGATACAATATTGATCCAAGTATGGTATATCAATAGGCTTTGTGGGTGAAGGCATATAGTTTTTTACATAATAAATTAGGAGGCATGGTTTTATCTTGAAGGGAGACATATATATCTAAGTACAAAGAATATTTCGTACCAAAAATGTCATAAACCATATTGATGGATGATTATTTATGTGATTGCTCTAAGAGATGTTCAACAATAAATTGATAATCCATGTCTATGTTGGTGATCTAGATCATGGAACCACTAGTGGCCATAACATCATATATTATGTTATTAACCCATGATATTCTTTCAAATTAGATATTAGTAATATGTTTCTTAAGAGTATCAATCATATATTTATAGGGTACCAAATTCTCATCCTTAGTTTTGTATTGGGATATGACTTCATTGATAATTAGTTGTGAATTAGCATACACCAATAAATGTTGAATATTTTATTGTACTATTTGATGAAGCCCTGTAATGAGCACTTCATACTTACCTATGTTATTGGTATATGGGAATAAAATATGAAATGATTTGGGAATGAGATCCCCTTATGGAATAAAATATAATATTATGGCACCTGATCCTCAAGTCATGCAGGATCCATCAAAGACCATCTTCCACTGTGCGGTCTCAAGAGGTGCATCTACTTCTTCAATGGTTATAATGGCCTAATCTAGGAATTAAAATGTAAGAAGTTGAGTATATTTCCCCTTAATGTTCATCTAGTTGGAAAATTTAATGTTAAACCTACTCAATATCATGATCTATTTTGATATAAGGCCCTTAGAATTAATTTATAAAGTAGAAACTTGAGTGCATATAACTTAGCGATAATAATGGTCTTTTTGGTTAGCATATAATGTTAAAATTTTTGGGTTGTGAACACCATTAATAAATAAGAATTTTCAATAAACATAAAATTATGTTCAAACATGACTAATGTTCATCTCAAATAATACATGACATGTTCCTTTACCTATTCATCATGTTAAGTTAAAAGTGCCCCTAAGGCATTCTCGGTTACTAATATTCAACAAGATCATAAATGGATGACATTTATCTGATAATTTTTAGATGATACATTTGATAGATTGAATCTTTTCCTACAAACTATAGAGCTACTTTAAGGTAGATAGTGGTGGCATCTCCATAATTATTTGGACTTTAACTAGTTCAAATTCAATGCACCTAAAAGAGATAATGAAACCCAATATTTTTACATAAGGGACACCAAATACACATTTATTTAAATTAATCCTAACATCATACTCATGAAGTCTCTCAAATATTATTCATAACACAATTGGGTGATCGATAGGGTTCTTTGATTTAACCAAGATATCATCAACATAGTCCTTAATAATGTCATGCATCATGTAATTCAAAATCATTTTGATATCTCTTTAGTAAGTTGCTCCAAAATTAATAAGTACTAAAGTCATTACATGATAACAAAACATTCCCCACATAGTAGTGAATGTTGTCTTATGTTGGTCTTTTAGTGGTGTCTTGATCTAATTATACCATGAAAATACATCCATTATAGAGCATTTCATAGAGAACTATTGTGTTGACTCTCATGTCAATATTAGGCATAGTAAAGTCATCTTTTAGGTAGGCTTTATTTATATCTTTGGAATTTGTGTAGATCTAGATACCTTTTAGTTTCTTGCTCACTAGTATAATGTTTGAAATCCACTCTAATAGTCAATTAACTTGATTAATTTTACAAATAGGGTTTTTTCCAATTGTTTATTTACTAACACAATAATATGAGGATGCATCTTACTCAAATTTTGTTTAATATACTTGGCATTAGTATATACAATGAGATGGTGTATAACAAAGGCAACATCCAAACCTAGCATGTATGAATAGATCCATACAAATATGTTAATATATTCCATTAAAAGGGATGTAAAAACTTCAAGTTCCTCCTAAGTGAGGGATGTGCCTAGTTTAATTAACTTTAGGTCTTCTACAGTCCCAATATTCACCTTTGAAGTGTCTTCCATAAGAAGTTTAGAACCATCATCTAGAATAGTTTGTATGGAGTTGAGCTAATTGGCAATGGAAAAGTCATATAGATTGAGTATCTCATCTAATTATCCTAAACAAGATGAATTATAATATCCTAGTGCTAACATAATCCATGATATAAATATCTCCATGCACTCTTGAACAATCTATGCAAAAGACTGCCACTCCTCATTAATGATATTTAATTCATAAATAGACTACATGATAAATATCTCATATCATTCATAGGAAGAGGGGTGAAAATCTGTATCTAATGGTGCCAAAAATTTATTTCCAAAAAGAGACCTACCTTTCTCTTTACTTTTTCCTTTGTCAGAAAGTGCCCCAAAGAGGTTTTCACTTTCAGAACTCAATGTTTGATTTTATTTTAATTTTTGGCTAGGGAAGTTAACCCACTCTTTGAAGGAGGTAGAAAGATCTAATCTAATATAAAAACCCTCCTTATAATCTCTAAGAGGTATGTGACTCCTCAATCCTAGAAAGTCATATATGAACTCATCATTATTTATGTCATTTAATGGAATTATTGATGTTGTTAGTCCCAGTCTATCAATTACAAATGGTAAAGGGATAAATGAGAAGGTTGAAAAATAGGGATAATGATTTAAATGTCATGGGGGTTAAAAAAGTTTATAGTGTTAAGGTCATCATAGATTATATAATCAGACCCTTCATCACTATCAGCATCATCATCACTAGTTGTGGGTGTTGGAATGTGAATATGATATGTAGGGTCACCCCCAGGTGGTTAAATATGATACAATAGGTTCCCTTATATTTAGTCATTGAGATTATTTCAATCATTCATTGTTTGTGTAGCCTAATTCCCCTACCTTCATAAGTTAGGTGATCCATAATTTTGTTGTGAATAAGATATTTCATGATTTGGTAATAATCGTCTAACTCATAAGTGTAGATCCATGAAATATCTTCTATTAATGGGTCATGTTCTAGGGTAGAGGCCAATTTTAAAACAATGGGATTATTCAAATAAGATTTTACTTTGGTTTCCCACTCCATATGAGTAGTCTTGGCCTTAGGTCTCCCATAAGCTTTAAGATTTTTAGGAAATTTGGAAGTATGAAATGCAATACAAGTGTTATATTCTCAAAGACCTTTGTTAGTGACATAGAAAGGGTTGGAAATTTTTGGTGTAGGCATGGCTAAGGTAGAGGCTAAGCTATATGGGTCAATTTAATTAGCTTTTAGGCCTGATTCAATGGGTTTTTGCTTGTCATCTTTTTCTCTATATATTTTGGGTATAAGATTCATGATAAAATAGTAATTATATATTTTATACTTGACTTTAAGGCATTTACAATATTGATATGGATGAAGCTTAGTTGGTATAGTCACTTACATTCCTAAATGTGTTAGTTTAATATAGTAATGTAATATCAAATGTATAGCTCTAATTTCATGGATCCAGGGTCAGCCTAATAACAAAATATAAGATAGTTCCAAATTTAAAACATGGCATAGAGTATCATGGTTTAATGTCCCAATAACCAATGGTAGGCTAATATTACCTTTATATTCCCATTATTTGTTATCATATGCCTTGATAATGATGGTATTTAGATACAATTTATCTATTGTATATCTAAGATGTCTGACCAACTTTAGAGACACAATATTAAAACCCAAACCATTATCTACAAGGGCACATTTGACTCTATGGTTTGTTATAGTGACTTAAAAGTACAATAATACTAATAATATAAACAATAGTGAAACATAAATCCACCACAAAATACCCCCAAGTCATAATTATCATGTGCCAAATGTTATTATCATGTCGGGGAAATAGATTTTATTAGATACCCAAGTTATAATTATTTGTAATAGCATGGGTGTCTCTTTATATCTTTCTATTTTCCATCTTGTTCTCAATCATATGTCTAACTTGGATACACCATCCTATGGAGTGTCCTCTGACATGATGAAACTCCTAAAATTGATGTTGCTTGTACTAATAAAGAAAAGGAATCATGTTAGGAAATTGATTTTCTATTGGCCAAATGATTATATTTGTTTGAACCAATCTTCAAAACATAAATTCAATAGGTTCACCAAGGTCACTAAATTGTTGAGTAATGGGTGGTCTTCTCCTCAAAGGAGGGGTTTGATATTGGTTTTTATTTTATGGTAGTTGATTTCATGGAGGTCTTAGTTGAATGTATGGAGGAAGTGGTTGTTTGTGCCATCTGAACATGGCATGATTTAGTAACCCATTTCTAACAACATTATTATTATGGTTTTAGGGTTTAGGTATTTCATTATTATGGCATGAGGTTATGTTGAAGCTAGTATTTGATTTGGGTTTTGATTATGGTTCTTGTCTTGATTTTGGTTGTGGTTCTGATTAGAAGAGGATAGCTTGATTATGCCTTTTTTGACAAGGGATTTCTCAATCTATATTTATTTCACTATATCTTATTCAAATGTGTGAGCAGATTAAAACTTGAGATGATAAGATATCTCAATATGTAAGCTACTAATAAATACCATGGCCAACTTTTTATCTAGCAGATTGTGAGTAAACTAGCTTGATAGGGATCTCTAACATTACAAATATATAGTGAATATTTCCCCAATCTTATATTTATCTTGGCCTAAATCCACAATAGTAATCCTATGCTTGATATTATATGAAAAGTGTTGTCGAAACTTCTCCCAGAGATCATTGAAGTAGGGTACATATTTCTTTGGTTATTTCAATAACCATTTCAAGGCTTATCAAACTAGATTCCTTGGGAAAAGTAGAATCAAGTATATATCATTATAAGCCACTAAATGGAAGGTGAAAAATAATTCCTTAGAATTATATATAACATCACATTTTCCTTTATATTTATTAAATGTAGGTGGTTCATAACCTATCAAAAATGGCATTTTTAGATACTCCATGTTGAATAGGTAGGATCAAATCTCACAGTTTGAATTTATTTTTCTATTTTCCAACCTATATATCTTGAATGGAATCCTTAATCTATTAAAACTCTTGTGCAAGAAAACTAGAAGTAGTGGCATGTTATTGTGTAGGTTTCATGGTCAAAGGTGGATTACCTTGACTAGGGTAGGTATATTATGGGATGCTAGTTGAATTATGCAATAAACCAAGTACGCATATCCATGTATTAGGTTTATATTGTGGGCACAGAATATGCTTATATTTAATAAAATTATGGTTTGGGTTGGCTACATAACCTTAGCTAGTGAATTATGGCTATAATATTAGCATTTAGACTTGTATAATGTGTGGGTATTACTGGACTTAGGAGGGAACTTGTTTCCTACTTGTTGAACCCTATTATATATAGGGAACACATTATTGACTAGATCCTTACTATTAAAAGTGTTGGTATTTATATCCATGTTGTACGTGTGATACCCATTGGATGAAATACAATTGTTTCCTATCACATAGTACATGTTGTGAGTAAGAACCTTGTTGTTGTCCAAACACCTATTATTGGATCGGTACTTGTTGTTGAGGTGAAACTTATTGGAAGTTTGGAAATGATTGGTTTGGAAAGCATTGGGGGTTTGGCATTTTTTATTTTTTACCAACTAGAGTTTTCTAACCAATAAAAATACATTATTGTTGAGGTAATGGCTATGATTGATAAGGTATATTGGTTTGCACTTGTTATGGTAGAACATTTACTAACACTTGTTGAGGTGATGTAGTGTCATTCACTTGTTATAGTGTTAATTTGGTCTATTGTTGGATTTTTTACCCTATTGCACATTCAAGGAAGCAACTGGTTGAGGAGTGGAGGTTACTTATTGATTTTGGGAAATAGGCATACCTATTCCTTGATCTTACAATCCACTTGTTGCATTGTTCATAGGAATCTATTATGTAGTACTTGGTGGTAAAGTAAACCCAATTTGGTTTAAATAATAATGTACTTGTGTGTTATCTATAATATTTTTAATAGTATCTTTAATTTAAGTAGTTATCAAAATATGGAAATTACACATATCATCAACCAATGTGCTTTGGCTAAATGGGTCTACATTTTAGTTTATATAACCCAAGATGTCTATTGATTTCCATGTTGATGGAGATATATAAATAAGTGGTGTGTTATAAATAGCCCTTGAATAGAGGTTTTGAGATAGGTTGATATAGGTTTGGTATGCCTATTTTACCTATTCCATTTGTTCATCCATAATACCCTTCCATTTTTCAATTGTATTTTATTTGTTGTTGTGGAATTTAGACTAGATCTTCACTATAACTAGTTTATGTTTATTCGAATGGTTGTATTTAATGTGAATTACTATGGGTTATAATAGAACTACTTAGTCTTTCGTGAGGGAAGTATGGCAGATACTTGGCCCCTACTTCAACAACTCTATAAAACACTTTGTCTTTGTTCTCTAACAAATGACATTCAAATAAGTATGGAAAATATCTTGTTTGTGTAGGCATCATAACATAACATGGCTCTTATTGTTGGCTTTTTTCAATATTAGGCATCATTTGAGAAAGGTATTATGCCATTTGCTTTGGTTCTTATCTTGGATAAGGAGGCATAATTACCAAATACTATGTTGAAGGTTTATTACCTTTTTTCAATGTATGGGATGATATAATATTGATAAGGTTCCATCTCATAAGTTAAGTCATCATATGAATCTTTAATAAAAGGGTCATTAGTCACAAATTTCTCATAAATATGGTTATACATGGTTTTACTACATGTGTAACAAGGCATGTTTAAATCCATGGATAGGTCACATGAAAAACAAATGGTCCAAAGGTAACAAACAATCAAGGTTTAAAAACAAAGTATTTTGGCTCTGTAAAAGAGGCACAAATGGATAAACAACTAAACTAGGCAAAGTAGAAAAAAAACAAATGTGATATTGGTCTACCAAAATAATAATAATTTTTTCAAAGGTAGTTATAATCAATAGTAAAATTATCACACAAGATCAAACATGTCTATGGCTAAAGTAATGATTTTTCAAAACGTGGTTATAATCAATGACAAAAGTGTGTAGACAAAGTAGAATAATTATGAACTAGCACCAAAAGATATCAATGATTTTCTCAAAGGTAGTTATAATCATTAGCACAATACAAGGCTAGACTTGGAAATAGAGAACCTAAACAAGAACTCAAAAACAAACTAAACTAAGGTAATTGGCTCATATGACCCTTGGTAGTTGGCTCACTAAGAATCAATATTTGATTCTTGAGAAAATTTTGGAATAATGAAACCAATACACTAAATATTTGGCATAATAAACTATAGACAAAGTGCATGGCAATAACTTGGCTCAAAAGGACTCTCTAAATAGGGTACAATACATATAATAAATATTAGGTCTAGGTAAGGTATCTTTAAGATCAAATAGAAAATAAACCCAAGTAACAGAATCCAAACATGAAAAGGTAAACTACCTAAGCCCAAATTAGATGAGGATTTTAGAATGAACCTGATTAGTTTAGGAATTATACACTTTGAAATGTTGAGTAGATTTAATACAATAAGACTCAATTTTTTTAAGGTAAAATATCTAAACCAAAACAAGAAACATAACCATGGGTTTAAAATAATAGAGGTAAAATAATGTCTCAAAACTTGGTTTCAAAAGAAACAAAAGATTGGAATAATTTAGGTAGTGTAAAAATTCTCCTTCATTAAATGTCATGGAAAATTATTTTGGAGTAGAATATCCAAGTCAAATGTTTGGGATTAAATGGGTAGTGTAATGATGCCCCATTGAAACATTTGATACATAGATGATTTTAGAACAAAATTTATAAGGCACCAAGTGTGACGTAAATAGATAGAGTAACACTTCTTAGGCTAAGGTGGTGTGAAAACAATGTAATTATTTGATTAGTTTTGATATAACAAGACAAACAAACATTTTTAATATAAAAACACAAACATAAATCAAAGACAAATAAAAGTATCACTAATGGCCCATCCTATATCTAAAACTGACATGGGTGTGCATCTCTTCTACCAAAGTTTCCACTAATATACTATTGTTTTTGATAAATTAAGTGTTAATCCAAAAATTAATGTAAAGGAGTAGAGTTTTTATGTCCCCACTTTGTCTCTTAATTATTGATATGTGGCACAAAATTTAGAGTGAGGATGACTAACAATTTTGTAAGAAATTTCATGGCATGTGGGGTTTCGATTAAACTCTATAAATCTTGAACATACTAAATGGTCCCAAGTGTGTCTAACATAAGGGAAAAATCAAATAAATTAAATCCAAGCTACCTATCTTATTATTTAAGGGTCTATTCCTTTGCATAGAGACTCCATCTATATAATTTTTAGTGGAGTCTAATGTATGGTTGTTGCATAGCCTAAGTACTAGTTGGGATGGTTAGGCTAACTAATGACCACTACCACATCCAATAGTTTTCCCAATTTGTATACCCAACTATGGAGTGCGGTTGGTACAATGTTCGGGACTAAAACCCCAGGTCAATGCACCCATATAAAACTTGTGATGGAGAAGCGAACTACACCCACAAGCGAGATGTAAAAAATTAAATTGGAAATAATTTAGAGTTCATTTTTTGGTCACCCAAGTTATTTATAGCTTGGTAAGATCATACATGACATTATTTCCAATAGAAATTATCAAAAAATGGAAATAAAATAAGTTATTTTAGTCAAATGAGTTCTAAAAATGGTATTGGGGGAGAAGATACATGCAATAGCTTGTAATTTTCCACAAATAAAGAAACTATCTTGATGAGATTTGAAATTTAGCTAATAATGAAAATCATACATAAAATGAAAAATATCTTAAGGGATATAAATAAAATGTGTGTTCCTTCTAATAGCTCCAAATTAAATTAAGATTGAAAATTTGGCCGCTTGTCTTTGTTTACACTTGTAAAAGATTAAAAAGCTAAAATATAAGTGCGATTAAATGGAATCTAAGCACCCAAAAATAATGTATGTGAGTTTTTAACTATGATTAAGCTTCTCTCCTTACACCTTAATTCATGAAAAATGTTAGGGAGTTTCCCTACTTAGAAACCAAAAATTAAGTGAGTAAACAACAATCCATTTTGATCTCTTGAGTTTTGAAAAAACAAAGAGTGAAGTTCTCATTTAGCAAGGTGAAGATGCTGATTTCTATAAACATAGACAGAGGGAAACTTTCGTGAATCCTCCATTTATCATGGTGAATATGCCAATTAGGTCAAGTGAAGCCACTAAAAAAAGTATTAAAATATTAAAACATAGAGTAATTTCACCTTGCAAAGCTGCCATTCAGTAGGAACAAAGTCATTGAATCTACAAAGTTACCATTTTGAAAGTCAACACTACCATTTATATAGAAGTAAATATCATAAATAGACATGGAAAGGGAAAATTCACTATTACACATGAGTATTCCACCATTTAATCAAAAAATAGAATGACATATATTTGGAATCTATAACTCTAAACTTAAAGAAATAAATGCATTTGTTAGTTAAACTAAGGTTCGCGTATCATCCTCCTTAGCCATATAGGATATGAATCTCACTAGGAATTTCATTATGTACATTAGGTGTTTGAAGAGTAAACAATGTGTGTGTGTGTGTGTGTGTGTGTGTGTGTGTGTGTGTGTGTGTGTGTGTGTGTGTGTGTGTGTGTGTGTGTGTACATACATACATACATACATACATATATATTACTCCCTTGTTATTCCAAATAAAAAAAAATCAAGCACAATAATACACTAGGACTAAACACTCCTCACTAATAACTAGGGAGGTTAGAACATAATAATCAAGATCACAAATAGAGACAAAGATCCAAAATTTCTTACTTCCTTTGTCAAATTTTATTATTAATTTTTATCATTAGGATGTTTTTGCATGACCTATTATTATTTAAGTCTTATATCAATGTTATTCCATGGTGGTAAAATATATCCAATATGCACTTGTGACTTGGTGTGAAGCTTGGCATATATTAGGCATTATAACACTACTCTCAAAGGATTCAAAAAGGTATTCTAGCATAATAACCATACACACAAAAGCTTCTTGGAATATGGTCTGGGATCTTGTATTTATAGCTCAAATAAATAATTGTAACCCTTGGGAGTTTACATTAAATTATAACTTGGGTTGAGTATAAATTAATCTAGGTTGAGTCAATCTAACCCTAGGTAGGGTTAAGGAACTCATAAAATCTTCACAGCTTAGTTTCATATATTTGTGAGGCATGACAACTCACTTTAGATATGTGGGAGGTGTGTCTCATATTTTTTTAATATTTTGGAAATAATAAATCATTTTATTATCTCATTTTACCTTTGACTTCATATTTGGATAAAAATTCCTTTTTTGGTAAATGAAATTCACTAATTTGATTTAGAATTTTTTTAGGCATGTTAATTTATATTTATAATGTAATTAATGTTGCTTAATGTTTTTTTATTTTGCTAATTTTTTTAATTTTTTTTTAATTGATAGCTAGATAAGATAAAAGTTCCAAATTACTACATTGTAATTTGACTAGGATTAGAACTAAACAAGTTTTTTGGTGCACACATGATAATACACTAAATAAGATAGCATCTTCATGTTTTTGGGTAATTAAATCCTTTGCATAGATTAATTTGGGAAATACATGTAATTTATAAGTTTATACATGTCTAAATTGAACCTTGGTTTAGGCATGAAAGTGGCCAAAACTAAGTGTCTATATCATCCAAGTGTTCATATCCCCAGTAGAGGTTCTTTGAGTCACCTAGAACTGAGTTTTCTAGATTTGATTTCTTTTTATCTATTTTTTTTAAATTTTTTTACTAAACATTTAAATACTAAGTTGGGGATGTAAATGAAAATTAAAATGATATATTTTTCACTTTTAGACCATGGATGTAATATTTTTATCTACGTAAATCCATGAATAATTAAAATTTTCTTTTTGATAGGTTTTTTATACATCTTCACAAATTATACAGCCCATCCCCAAATTATCAAAATAAACACATTAAAAACATAGAAAAACAACCACATATTTTAGAAATGATTGAAGATTATGTCCAATATCAAAAAACAATGATTACCTATACAATATCATATCACTTGCATTACCTAATAATATTCCTACCATTATTTATCATGGCATTGATTAAGGAACCATAGTAAAAAGAGTCAGAAACATTCACAAAAAGGAAAATAGAAAAACAATAAACAAAAAAGAAGCAAGTAAAAAAATAAAATAGGATAATAAAACCAAAAAAATTAGGAAATTAAGGGAAAATATTTATAGGACCAGCCTATGTTAATTCACGTTTGAAATTAGTGCTTGAGGAATTTTCCATTTTCAAGTAATGGAACATCCTCACTAGTTATACTCCTTGGGTGAAAAGCATTTTTGCCCAATATTTTAGATATTTTGAAGGGTATTGGTCAAAGGGAATGACATTTTTCTTGTTTACCCTTATTTTCATTAGTCCTGTCCTAAATCAAGACTAAGTTAAATATCTAAAAATATTTTTATTTGGTTTGCTTATCAAATAAATATTTGACAACTCCTTAACATTTTAAAAAGTGCAACAGGTTTGCAACAAATTTTTATTCTATCTATATAAAGTTTAAGAGGTGAGCCTCTATCTTATTATCATCCCCTAAGTAATATTTAATGAATAGTAGGGCCATAATTTTAAGGTTCAAGTGGAAGGATGGGTCTTTTTCATATACCAGATTGCATGGGGAAGTACCTATTATGCCGTAACACACACACACACACATCCCATTTTAAAATTTTAAACAAGGACCCATCATTTTTATAAACTTCTATTTGGGGACCACATAAACCTTATAAGTCCATAATATGATGTTATTCATTAAATTCCTAAGGTTTTTTCCATGAGTCTAAATTTATAGAAACTCAAATCATGAAAATCAAAGCTTTATTTTGAATCTTGGGTTTTCATATGTTCTTTTAAAAATTGATGATTTGATTTATTAACTAATATAATTAATATATTATATTCTAATGTTCATATGTGTTATAAATGGTTAAAATAACATCAACTAAAAACTTTTTATCTACACATAATCGGTCCTTACATTTATTACACATGATTGTGACATGTGGAACTACCATGTCACACATAGCCTCTAGCTTTATGAAAAGGAAATTCTAAGTTGTTGAATGATTTTAGGATTGTAAATGTTGATAAGTGGCATTAAAATATCACACATATCCTTTAATTTTCAAATTAAATTATAATTCCTTCAAGTCCCTAAGCTCTAAGAACATACCATATGGTGCATTATTGTGAACCAAGAAACATAGAGACTTTACAAAAGATTAACAATCAGCCAATAGGTCCAAGATATGAGAGTACAATGGTTATAATATTTAAAATTTATAAGCATTTAACACAATGTATTTTCATCAAATGAAACCTTGGAAGGATTAACACACTCTAATGGTCTACAGTCTAATCATTTCAAGATTTCAACCTCTAATAGATGACACTTAGTACTTATTGTTAAATCACAGTTCTTGAAGTATAAAAGGAAAATAAAAGAGTTAAATGGTCCCATGGACCCAATTATTCAATATTTTGAGTCTCTTAGATCATTATATGTGTTATCATTCCACTACCTAGAGCCTTCTAAGATATACACAATTTCAATATTATAATCGGCCATGGTTTTGACCTTCCAAGTTCTCATGGGCCCAATATTGTTTTGCATTCCTTGATCATGTTATATCAAAGCCTAGAGAATATGAAAAAAAGATAAAAACATAAAGATCAAACTAAATGGATATCATACAAGTGTCAAAAACTGAATTAGGAAAGATCAAGGTACACATAATTAAAGTTGATAGTAAATCAAAATAGCCAGTAAATGAAAAAGTAACATCTATCTCAAATAGAATGACTAGATATATAAAGTTAACCAAATATTTACATTTTGAAAACAAGTGAACCTATGAAATTTGGATGGCACATTAAAATAAATAAGAAAACTAAATCTAAATGCCATTTTTTACATTTATGGCACATAAATTTATTTAAAATTCTGATTTTATAGTGATATATGAAAAATAAATACAAAGGAAAGTCATTTTGAAACTACTTTCTTGATCAAGAATTATAATTTCAATCACTCATGTGTATAGAAATCCCTAGTTTTCTTAGTGAGAAAGTGAAGCATGAACTAAATAATCTACAAGAGGAATTAAAAAATTCAATTTGAAACACTAGCCTCCTCATCAAAGAAGGGTCATCCTTTAGTTACTTTCACGTCCTCATTTATTTAGTGGTAAGAATATATAGATACCATGTTTTATAAAAGTTCTATATAATTCAAATTCCTTCACTACTCAATACAATGGGATGAATTGGAATCTATGGTGCCTTATTGTACTCAAGAAAAAAAAAATCCAAATGAGAAGTAGCACATAGATGAATTTTACCTATTAAAGTACAATACCTCCCCCAAGTAGCAATAAAACTAGAGGTAATGCCTTACATAAACCTTCTAAGAAATGTATTTATGAATTTAACATCTTCTTGTGATTACTTGCACATTATTAAAAATATAAACATAACCACTAATATATCGAGTAGGATATTTACAAGGTATCTTAGACTGTCAGTCCCCAAGGCTGCATATAACCAAGTCTTTCCCAAAGTTTGTATAAAGAAAAATACCATAGAGTGAAATTTAAAGAAATAGTCAGTTAAGGGCTAAAGGATGAATCTAAAGGGGGAGATATAGTATAATTGTATTATCAATTTTAGACCTATAATTAAGATAAATATGTCTCTTTTAAACTGATTATATGGGTTTTTCAACATTGTATATGTATAGGTTGAATGGGTCTCATTTATACATATACTCTTAACATCTAATAAAGAGGTGGCATTGGGAAAGATCATAAGTTTTCGGTTAAAGACAAAACTTTCCTCATTATTATAGCCCAAATGATGGTATTTTTTATATGATGTCCTATTTACTAGATGAAATATTAGGCACTATCTATATGACCCATGGAAAAATATGGAAACCATCAAATGAATATTTTGAAAATAGGGTTGGATAAAACCATTATTTTATGCTCATATATAAGTACAAGAATAAAATTTAGAGAATATGTGATGAGGTATATCATCAAGTGTTTCAAGGATATCATGACACTTCAATACTTAGGTTGTATGACAAAATAATGAGAACCCTTAGCAAAATGGGGACTATTGGTATAAACCCAATGTCACTATCATCAATATAGAGGGCACATTGACATAATCACTATTACTAACACACCATGTTATAGATAAAATAGTAAAGTATGAATTAGTGTTTCAAATCTATAACAACATTGATGAAGAATTTGGTCAAAAACACTTGGCCTATTACTTTAAAACTCGTTTAAGCATTATGTATCTACAATATGTGATCATATAACATGTAAATAAAGTTTGAAAGGCTAAAACCTATTATAAATTTAATGTGCCATTATTTATGGAGTGGGAACCTATGAACAAGATGAGGGGATACCTCTAATACATTAAGGAGAAGAAAAAGGTAAACATATCATATGACCATAAATAATATGATCATAATGTTATCTTTATAAATGCATCAAATGACAAAAATGTGTGTACTAAGATGAATAAATGCCTATGTCTATGATATGGGCTCAGACCCTTCAATATGATCTTGAGGTGACAAAATAAAAGTCATGAAGTGCATAGAGCTACCAGTGGCCTCCATCCTATTAAATATATGGGAAATAATAAGAATTTAATAGCTAGAGGAATTCAACAATCAAATTATAAGGAATTTTCTAAGAGGCTTCCCAGCTCCTCAGTTCCCCTCCACATATGTATTTGATACCACTCAAGCTCTAGGCACATCTATAATGAAAGAAAAGTCTACATCTCCTTTAGGGGATTAGAGGAAGAACACTTTTATAATGACACCACTACTACTTTTTATAATAGTTACTCAAGTTAGTCTCCTTGAGATTATACAATATTATTCTATATATATTCTAATTACTCCCAATTCTCTTAAGTATCTTCTTACAAGTTCATCACCCTCCACAACCATCAATGAGAAGACCTCTCCTTCATATGTCCCTACTATACCATCACCATTTATACCACCACTATTATCACACTAATTATTCCTTCATCACCACCTTTGATAAAACCTTCTACCACTAGTATTTGCTAAGATCTATTACCATCTCATCCACCTTCCCCTCCCCCCGTATTCAATTACTAAAGGAATAATATGGACCTATTAACTTCCTCTAAGGTGAAACAACTAGAAGAAAGGCCATCACTTAGTCTTCCCACTATAGAAGAGGTAATGGAGGAATAAGAGGAAAATTAAGTATAATAATTAGAGGAAGTAAATGAAGAAGATCCCGAGTAGGTTATATATTTAGTTTATTATCCAACTAAGGAATAAGTAGAGGATGTAGAAGTAGTAAATGGATTATAACTAAGAATGAGTGAATACACACCTCTAGATTATGAAGAGGCTTAATTGGAGAATGAAAAATCCATGAATCTTAAAGGTCAATAGGTGGAAGAAACCCTAGTTGACACCTTAGATCAACAAATCCTCACAAGTGAATAGAGATAAAACATTAATGAGTTAGTCTCTTCCATTATTTCATATGTTATTAGCATAGAAATTCTAGATACATATCTACCTCCATCTATTCTTGGAATTTTTGTATCTTTTTATTTTTTTAATACATTTATTCTTTATACCCATAAATAAATAAAGATCCTAAAGAAAGGAGTTCATTTTTAATGTAAGGTTAAGGTTTCCACCTATAACTCTAAAATTACACTAGTATCAAGGACATAGTTAACCCAAGAATAGCTTCAAATGCCCTAGTCATAACCTATGCCATAAACTACCATTAATATGGAAATGAGCTATTGATTAAACAAATTTATAACTAAATTCACCCTAATAAGGTAATCATCACCATGGGAGAGAGTTGTTATTTCACTTATCTAATTTTCCATTCAATTAAGTGGATTATTAAGACCCCATATAATAACACCCCCTCTAAGGGCTCTACCTTATTCATCCCAATACAAAGTTTCAAATCAAAAATAAGTGAACTCATTATTCCCCAATGGGTAAAGGAAATGCATGGTGTAAGAGATGAGAGACATAATTTGGTTATTAATGATCTACCCATGATCTCCACTTAGTTTAATAAGAAGAGTTGAACTATCCAAAGGGTTAAGAAGAGGAATTCAATGAATCTTATCATATTAGAATAGATGTATTTTGAATAAATGGAAAATCTATTCCCTTTATCAAATAAACCTAGGCAGAACCCAATTCATATCATAGAGTATACATAAGACTTATGTAATTTTGTGTATACTACAAGTGAAGCTATGAAATATATATACTAGAGAAGAGAGGATGCCTTAATAAGGTTATAATAGATAAAAAACATATAAGATCCTCAATAAATTATTGATGATGTACATAGTGTAACTACCAAGTTGTATAATATTTTTAATAACATCCAGACTTCCATAGCAGGCAGCTAGTCTAATAGAGAGAATGTCACCAAGTTTTAGCATTAGATGAGGGATTTTGAAAAGATATTATATTTATTGGTTTAATGTTTTATAACTATAGAATTTAATAAATTAAACATAATGACCATCATAGATACATCCTAGTGTTTAAATTATATCATTTCAAGAATGGATGTTTCACTTAATTGGCATAATCAAAGGAAACCATTAATAGGAAATATTACTAAACATGAAAGTGAGGCCTTAAAAATTTTGGGAGATATGAGGGTCACTAAATTGATCACTCCTACAAGTGAGCTCATCAACAAGACTAATTTTGAGAACATCATCTAGGTAGTTTTCAATAACATCAAGGAGAAATTTGAAAGTACCATTTATAGAACCAATGAAGAAGTTTTGCAATTGGTAATCTCCAAAGATAGTGTAGCAATAGCTAAAGCTTTAAGAGTTGTATTGAAGATCTCAAAAGTTGAGCAAGAAAGGTTAATGGTTCAAGATTTCAAAACCTTAAATCCTTCCGTACTCAATTTTCACATTATAAATAAGGTGTTTGTGTAGTAAATACATTATTTAAAGAGGTGAAGGCAAAGGATAAGGATTTATCCTTAGTTCCAACCACTTAACCAACTATAAATGTTGTGAAATTGACATAGGGTGTCTATTTTTTAGGATTTAATAACTTATAAACTCTAATGGGACCGATTTTGATCCTTTAGGGGCCTCTAGTAGGTACATTAATTGTAAATTTATTTGTTCCACTCACCTCTTCATCTAATAGTGCCACATCAGCACCCTAATAAAAATACATATGTATCTGCATGTTCTTATCAAGTTGGACCTTTAGTTACTAACATATGTACCTATATTTTTAGATGAAGGGTCTATTATACATGTTATCATTATACATGCATGACTTGTATGATTTTGAACACATTGTTCTATTTTTAAAATTATAAATTTAGACAAAGCTTGAAGAGATGAAGCCTTCCCCATCCTAAGTCTATATATATTTGTAACCTCCCAGTCCCAAAGGGAGGATAATTTTTTCTATTGAGATTAATAGGCAATTTTGAAAAGTTCAAATTCACTTGATATTGATGTGTAAATATTAATTCTTCTCCAAATTTATGGACTATGCGAGATGCGTTATTATTTTTATATATTAGTCCTTTGATTTTGAAAGAGTTATATTTATAATACAATTATTCACTTTAATAAATAGCTTATTTTAATTACTTTTGCTTGCTAATTATTATCCCCCTTATAGATTAGAAATAAAAATATGATAAACATGGTAACCTTTAATATTGCATGTTTAAGTTTACTATGTTTTATTTACCTTTGACTCCTAGTTATGTTTGAGTGTTGGTATGATATAGAAAATTTTAGTATATATTGGTCATTGTTTTATTATCCAAAAATTAGGTAAAATACTAGTCTTGAAAATTTTTAATCTTGTGTGGTCCACATACCTCTTTTATGCCCTTCATTTCCTTCTTGTTTGATTTTCTTTGAGAATCCTACCTACCTTAGTTAAAACCATAATCCTTCCATCTAATAAAATTATATTTAGTTTCATCCATATCCAATTCATCCATGTTAAATAATATTTATCACTTAGGTATTATACCTATAGGTTGTTATAAAATTGAATACCCTACAAATCATGTTTTAGAATGAAATCTTTCATCGATCCCAAAATGTTAAATTCAACCTAATAAAGGTATTTATGGTGTGGATAAAACCCACATAAATAGAAACTTCATCTAGTTCGAGAAAGAGATACTGAATCTCTACTTTTATTTTCATTGAAAATAATCACTTGAGTTACACTAAAAACACCTAAGAGATTAAAAAAATCAAGCTGAGACAACCTTGAGCCCAATTATTCTCTTCAATAAGATATCTTCATCTTCTATTATTCTTGATAGCTTTATCATAAGGTCCCCCTAAGGTTCCTACATGGATCAAAGGTTTTTATATCAAAATTATTGAAGTTGTCCGTGATTAACCTGGAAACCCTTAGAAATATATGCCTCCCATTTCTCCCTCAAGAGGAATGACTATAGAAGAACACATCAAGGCCTTCAAAACCCCTTTTAGAATCTTTATTGTAACCCATGAAGATATGGCTTGCATATTATTTATTTTCAACTTTTAAGATGTAGGTTATGATTTGTTTCTAAATATTATAGAGGTTTCCATTACATCTTAGACCCATTTATAGGATACTTTTTTGGCATAGTTTGACTAGGTTATGGCTATGTTGTTTATCAACATTTTTCCAATATGAAGTGAGATCCCAATGAGCTAATTTAGGCCTTTAATTATATATTTAAAATATGTATAACAATATTTATATCACTTACCAACCTAATGAAGCATTGGCCTTAGAGATGTATAAGAATGCCCTAGACCCTATGACTATAGTTTTTATCTAGATAGATATTAGTGTTGGTACACTAATTTTGGCTTATGATGAAGCTATCAACATAGATAAGATATTTAATACTCAATCATAGTATTTATCCCCACTTAATCTTGGTCTTTCTTTTAGGATTTTAGTCTAATTACAAATGTAAACCAAAAAACTATAATCTGCGACTAGAACCAAGTGTACACCTCAAATCCTTTAACCCATGTTCCACCGAATCAACACTTAGTTTTCCTAAGTAATTTTTCACCTAAGTATAAAAACATAATTCAATCTTTAATACCAATTAGTACTACAATAAAACATGGTTTTAATTCTAATTATAAAGAGAGAGAGTTAGAATCAATGTAAAGAATGGTCAATAAATTTAGTAATGAATTTATAAGCATGTAGAAGCATATGGGAAACATTGGGGGCTAGAACACTAATCAAATATTTTGATTTTAAATGTATAATAGGACTTTTAATAGGTCTAAAATAATCAATAATAGCAAGTGTCATATAACATGGGACCATATATGAACATCATGTAACCAACACTTCCTAACTAATGTTGTGTATATAACATTGCACATCATGGTGATTTGGACTACATCAAATGTTTTAAATCTTTCAAAATATTTCATATTGAGATGGAAAAAAAATAAGGTTATAAAAATCATGCATTACCATCCTCCTTTACTAACATAGGACATCCAAGTATCACCAATGTATTTAAACCTATTATTATCCATTTATAGAATAATATGATAATGAATCAAAGGACATCATAGACAAGATCCATGATTTTAAGCAATATCATCAGGCAAGGAACAATTTGAGGAGTAAATAACTTATGACTGATTTAATGATTTTTAATAATAGTACTACTACCCATCTAGATCCAAAGCTAATAATAATCTACCCCCTCCCAAGAAAGATGAATAGTTGTAGGATATATAACCACTTAATATAGGAGGGTATAACATTGTTCAATATATGAATAAAATCAAGGCTAACATCAACCTACATGATTTGGCCCAGATCATTGAGTAAAGAGAATTATTACTTATAGATATAACTAGGATGATGTCTAATAAATCAAAGGATACACATGTAAATGTCATGATATATAAGTACAAGCCAAAAGTTCCACCATTCCTATTAACCTTATAAATGTTTGCAAACAATACTTAACTATTTTGTTGAATCTAGGGTCTCAACCAATGTGATTATAATAGCTATCCACCAAAAGTAAGGTTTGAATCAAAGAACTTAAAAGAGAGCCATACTTCAATTATATAAATATTCCATCCCATGTGTTGGTGAATTAATAAATGTATGCACCTGGTTGGCATATAAAACACATGTGCAACAAACCATCAATATCTTGGTCATGGACATTATAGAAGCATATGATCTATTACTAAGTTGAGATTGGTTAAAGGCAATAAATGAGTACATGTCCAATAATTTATCACACATGTGGCTACCCTAGAAGGCAATGCATAACTATATCTATGAGGATCATGACCCAAAGATGAATGTCTAATTACAAAGTATAATTCCACCAATAAGAAAGTAGACGTCATGTCTTCCCATGAAGATGTGTATACATTTACCACTAAACAAGAGAATGTATTCTATAAACATTAATTTAAAGGTCCTTATTAGATATAGACCATTTAATTTAATGTATCTAGATTAAAACAAGGTTTTGGTGTTTATGCATCCCTCATATATCAAAAAGGTAAACATTACCTAATTAGTTGCAAGTTATAGTTTCCCTACACAAACAACTAAGTTGAGTATGAATCTCTAATAATAAGCATATAATTTACATTAAAGCATAATGTCAAGAAACTACATATATTTAAAAACATTGAGTTGGTTGTTATCCAGATCATAAATAAATACTAGTACAAACCTATATAAAGAAGTGAAATCATTGTGATCGGGACCTGATTATGTCCTATGAAGTGTTTAACATCATATCCATCCCAAGAGAGAAGAACTAGACAATAGATTCATTAACAACCTTAGTATCTAATTTGGCACCACTTCAAGAATTAAAAATGTATAAATTGTTAGGGGAGTTGGTCCCATGCCCTTATTTTAAAGATAACATGGACAAATTCCAAGTATTTGAGGATGATCAACAAATCATGCAATACCTAAACAATTATGGAGCTTTTAAATTCAAAATAATAGATGAAGGGAAGGTTTAGATGATGTAAATTGAAGACATGGGTAAATATGTTATTCTATAACTAAAAGATAATTTCATCCCTTTAGGCATGGTCTCTTAGAATGAACTTTTGATATGGATCCTTAAGCTCAGAATCAAAAATAAATTAAAACCATTGAATTTGATTTCATCAAAAAGAACCTAGGAATTGACCAACATCCCCAACTAGTGAATTTAGGTCTAGGTTACACAAGAAGTGAAAATTAGAGGTTGAATGGCTATTTTTACTATATAAATATGTCATTACATAGATATATGATGACTTGAATATATGTGACCTAGGGTGACCACTCATACCATTCCACTGAATCCAAAGCATAAGCCTTTCATTTAAAGGCAAAGGATAGTGAATCTAATCATGGAACCTCTCTTTCAAACTAAATTATAGAATCTACTATATTCCAAAAAAAAATTCCCAATTAGGCACTCAACCTAGGTAGCCAATCTCATACCAGTCAAAAAATAAGAATAGAGAAATTATACTTTGTATTGATTTCAAGAATTTAAATAAAAAGCCTCTAATAAAGACAAATACCCTCTAACCTCATTGGATTACTTAATTAAAATGGTTAATGGGTATTAGAGGAGGTCTTTCTTAGATGTATTCTTAAAATATAATTTGGTATTGGTCAAAGCATAAGATATGATGAATATTGCCTTCACTACCAAGTGTGGAAATTTCACATATAAAAGGATATCATTATGCCTAATTAATATTGGAGACACCTAGCCCTAAGGGTTAGTTCAAGTGGATAGGATCAATGTCTTTGGTCACCTAGGTCTTGATTTTAATTCCTACCAGACACTCCATGATGCATTGCAGTTTAGGGGCAGATGCTAGCCCAAGGAACTAGGAGTAAATCACCATTCATTAATGAAATGTCTTCTTTGAATCCTCAAATATAAAAAGAATGGGAGACACCTTCAAAAGTGTAATTTATTTTACATTTCAAATATTCAGGGGTAATTTTATCATATTCTACATAGATGAACTTATTAAGTTTTAAAAATAAATAGTTGATCACATAGACCATTTATAAAAAGTGCTTGATATATGTATAAGATATGGGGTCTCTCTGAACCCAAACAAAACCATCTTTAAGATTACTAAAGGAAATATCTTAAGCCATATTATCACTAAAGATAAGATATCCATTTATTTAGAATAGGTTCAATACATCTCCATGTTGAATCCATCCCACATTAAGAAGAAGTTGAAGCCTTTCTTTGGCAAGGTTAGCTTTAAGGAAATTTATTTATGGTTTTGTAGATATTGTCAATCAATTGAATTTTATGCTAAAATTGGATGCCAAAATATAATGGAAAATCTAGGCCTATAAATATTTTTATAACATCAGGATAGAAATTTATCAAGCTTCAGTTCTAATTAGACATGATTTCAAAAAAAAATTGTCTTTATTCATTTCACTCAAAACATATTGTTGTTTTAGTATATACATAAAATGTGGAATATATTGAACATATCATTACCTTGATGAGAACCAATCTAAAGTATGTGGATTTTAAATACTCAGTGGAGTTGAAATACTCTATGATTGATAAAGAAATATATGCCTTGATCAAAGTTGTTAAGAAATTTAGGCATTAGATTCTGAGTAACAAGACATTAATCATCATCCCAAATCCAACTATCAATAATAATGAGTTGCATGAAAGAAGAGGAAAGTGTATGTCCAAACTTCAAGAGTTTGAACTTAAGATTTGACTAGCTAAAATGGTGAAAGCCTAGGGAATCATCTAGCTAATTTTTGAGAGTCTTCCATGCAACAATATTGAATAAATCAATGAAACTTAAGTTTTTTGGGACTAATGGTACTCATGGATCATCCATTACCTACTCACATGTATATGTCCCATATAACTTAAGAGAAAGCAAAGATGAACATTAAGGCTCAAATAAATTTATTACATGATAAAAAAGAGAGTTATATATAGAAATAACTATGAAGGCATCTATCTAAGACCTATTTAAAAATAAGAGGCTAAGAATATATTATTAACTTACATCAAAATATTGGTAGGTCAAATCCCTCTATAAACAATATAGCTCATAATATTTTAAGGATGGGATACTATTGGCCCATAATCTTCAAGGATGTGTATAATCACGCTAGGACATGCCATGAGTGTAAGGCATTTGAAAAGAGAGAAGTGAATACTACCATACCATTTCAATAAATCATTAAAGGATGCCCATTTTCTCAATAAGACCTCAATTCTATTGGGGTCAAACACCCAAATTACTCAATAGGACATAGGTTTGTCCTCATACCTATGAATTCCTGCACCATATGGAAAATATTTGTAGCAAAAGAAAATTATAAGGTAATTAATGATATTATATTTATGAAAGAAAATATATTGACCAGTTTTGTCACTCTCATTTCCTTATTTAATGATAATAGTCCAACTTTTAAATCTTTTGAACTTATAGATTGGGATTACGAAAATCAATCATAATTAACTTATCTTCAAACCATTATCCCTAAAGAAATGGATTAGTTGAGTTTACTAACAAAAAATGATTAATGCAATTAAGAATTGAACATAGAAAAACCAAGAGAATGGCATCATCTATTTAAATGTGCACTATGGGCAAACCGAAGTAGTTGTAGGCAAGATCTCAAGCCTTCACCTTTCCTGATGGTGTATGGAAAATAAATAGTCTTCTCCATTACTCTAAAGATACCAATGTACAAATTCATAAAAGAATATTTGGGTGAAGAGGAAATATTTCAATCTAGATTGCTTAAGATACTCCAGTTATAAGATGTAATAATTGAATCACTACATATCTTTGATAAACATTAGGATATTGTCAAATGATGTTTTGATAAAAGATCCAATATCAAGGCCTTTAGTATCTCAAACCTTGTACTTTAATGGGATAAAATACATGAAAATAAGGGAAAACATGATAATTTCAATACTTTATGGATTATAAATTATCAATTATCATAAATCCTAGGTAATAATACCTTCTGACTATAAGAACTTCAAGTTCATGACCTCATTTTTCAAGTCAATGGATAGTTTTTGAAGCACTACTTCATGGTTGCTCCAACTAGAGATACATCAAAGTAAACTATAGGTAAATATTTATACTTTAAGTAGATTATATTTCTTGATTTTTAGATTAAATTTCCTACTTCATAGATTATATTTTCTACTTTCTAGATTAAATTTCCCACTTTCTAAATTAGATTTCTTGTTTTCTACATTTTTCTTTTAGTACATTAATTTTTATGATTTTTAGATTACCTTTTTTAAATTATAGATCAGACCAACCAAATTCTTATACTAAAATAAAAATATATGTCACAAGTAATGGGATAATATATAATGAAACATAATTGGTTCTCATAAGAATTTTTTCTAACTATACATGATTAACTAGGATTGAGGTATGTATTATGGTTGAGTTAAGTTCTACTTGGGTTGAATAAGTTTTTTGTATTTTTGGGATTTACTTTGATATAATCTTGTAAATTTTAATTTCTTTTGCATTTTCCAAAGGCTCATTATGCTACTACATGTTAAATCTAGGATGAGAAATAATAAAAATAGAACTGAAGATAAACTAACAAGGACATATTACCCCAAATAAGTTTTTTTCTTATGCATAAACCTAGTCAATGGTGGATCCCAAAATTTCTATATATTTATTCCAAAAATAATATTACAAATTAATAGAAGATAGGTGATTCAATAAATCCATACCAGAGCTATGGATGTCTAGCTGGCAATAAAGCAATGCCTAAGCTTCACTTATTTTTTTTTATGAAGTTGGAAGGTCAAAATAAAATCTAAATTTTTTATCTAGGAATTGATCCAAACTCTCATGACAATAAATAATTAATTTCAAAATAATCACACACTTAGGCCCAAATAATGAAGGGTTTATTACTTTGCATGAGAAAGTAGGAGTCTAGTTCAAGGTCTAGTCTAGTTATTGTGGTATGGGAAGGGCTATAGTTTTGATATGATACATTGCTAAAATTATTGGTTATTAAAATAATCATGATTATTTTACCATATGAGTCACCATTTATTGTTCCCTAACACATATTCCACTTTAAATTTTTAAAAAAGGACCCATCATTATTGGAAACCACTATTTGGGGGACCCATAAACCTTAGAATTGCATAATTTGATGTTATTAATGTAAATTATAAGGTTTTTTCCATGAGTCAAAATTTATATAAATTTGAATCATGAAAATAAAATATTGAATGGTCACTTTAATTTAATCTAAATCTTGTGTTTTCATAAGTTATTTTCAAAATTCATACTTTGAATTATCAACTAATGGAATTAATATCTTTTGTCCTATTATTCTTATGTGTTCTATATGATTACAAAACCATTAGCTAAAAAATTATTATTCACACATGATTAGACCTTACATATGTTACACATTATTGTGGTAGGTGGCACTACAATGTTTCCCAAAGCCTCTATCTTTCTCAAAAGGAAATTCTAAGTCTTTAAATGATCCTAGGCTTTTCAATGTTGTTAGGTGGCATTATGGTGTTACAAAAATCCTTTAAAGTTAAAAGGAAATTCTAAATCCTTTGAGTCCTCAATCTCCAAAAACATGCCACGTGGTGTATTATCATGAACCCAAATACATATACACTTTACTAGAGATTGTCAATAATCTAATGGGTCCAACTATGAGAGTCTAATGGTTTCAAGATTCCAAGGTTATAAGCATTTGATACTTTGTTAATTTTCATCAAACAAAACCTTATAAGGATTAACACAGTCTTATGGTTATGAAATATTGAGATACGATAGATAACACTTGGCACCTTTTCTTTCAGGCATAGTTTTTTAAGTATAAAAGACAACTAAAAGAGTTTAATGGTCCCATGGCCTCGAGTTTATGAGTCTCTGAGTCTTTGAGATCATGCCATGTATCATCATTCTACTACCTAGAGACTTTTGAGAGATACATAATTTTAATTTTATATTCAGCCATGGTTGTAACATTTCAAGTTCTCATAGGCCTGAGATTATTCCAAATGCCTTAATCACATTAACTTAAATCCTTGGAGCATACAAAACAAAACTACAAACCTAAAAACATGGCTAAATGGAGATCAAAAAAGCATTATAACCTAAATAAAGCATGATCAAGTAACACATAATTAAGGTTATCAATAAATCAAAAGAGAAAGTAACTTAATAAGTGACATTTATATAAAGTGGGATGACTAGATATATATAGTTAACTAAATATTACCATTTGGCAAGTAAATGAACCTGCCAAAATTGGATAGGACATTCAAACAAAAATAGGAACTCAATATAAATATTTTCATTTACATTGACAACACATGAATGAAATAAAGACTCAAAATTTAGAGTGATTTATGAAAAATCCATGTGAAGGAAATTCATTTTTCCATTACTCTCTTGATCAAACATTAAAGGTCTGAGCTTGCATGCATCTAGAAAGATCTAGTTTTCCTAGTGAGAAAGTGAATCATGAAGCAACTAATGTTTAAGAGTAATTACACAATTTAATTTAAAGGAATGGACTCCTCTTCAAACTAGATTCATCCTCTATTTCATTTTGTGTACTCATTCACTGGATGACAAGAATATAGAGAAAGTGATCTAGATTTCAAATTCCTTCACTACTCATCATTTTGGGATAATGTGGAGCTTTTAGTACCTTATTATACTCAAGATAAAATTTATTAAAATGATAATTAGTACATAAATGACCTAATTCCTATTAAAATACAAGACTTACACTAATTAACAACAAAATTAAGGTAATGTCTTGTATTGACCTTCCAAGAAATTTATTTAAGAATGGAATATGTTTTGGGGATTTCCTACACTTAGTAAAAATAGAAACACAACCACTTATATAATTGGTAGGGAATTTAAAATTTATATTAATTTATTGATCCTTAAGGCTTTGTATACCAATTATCAACCAATGTTTGGCTTGATAAAACTATCATAGAAGGAAATCTAAAGCAATGGTTGGTTTAGGACTAGAGGATAAATCCAAAGGGGGAGATATCATCTAATTGTAACTAGAGGGGTCAGTGGAGTAACTTAATTTATAACTAAATTAACTATTGGAGGTCCCTAAAGGATCAAAATTGGTCTTTTTAGAGTTTTTAAGACCATAAATCCTAAAAACTAGGCACCTTGTGTTGATATGAGAATGCTGATGGCTAGCTAAGTGGTTATAAATGAGGTTAAAGCCTTATCCTTTGCCTTAAGATCTTCAAAATATGAATTTTATACCTAAAAATCCATATTTATAATGTTAAAACTTAGTAGGGAAGGCTTTAAAGTTTTGAAATTTTCATCCATAAACCTTTCTTGCTCAACTTTTGAGCTCTTAAATTTATCTCTCAGAGCGTTAACTCTTGCTACCTTGTCTTTGGAAAAAATGACTAATTGTATAAATTATTTAGTTAAAATTAGATGAGATCACCCCCTTTGGATTAATCCTCTATCCCTTGACTATCAATTGATTTATCATTCCTTCTATCGTATTTCTCTTGAGCCAAAAATTAGATGATACTTAGTTATGTGCATCCTTAGGGATCGACATTCTAATATACATTTCAAATAACCTACCAAATATATAAGAAACTATGTTTCTAGTTTTCCTAATGTGTAGACAATCCCCATAACTATTCCATTCATAAATAAATTTATTATATGGTATGTGCAAGGCATTACCTCTACTTTTGGTACTGCTTGGTGGAGACCTTACACTTAAATAGGAAGTAGGTCATTTATATATTACTTCTCATCTAAATAAATTTCATTTTTAATAGAATAAGGCACCACATATTCCACTTCATCCCACAATAATGAGTAGTGAAGGAATTTAAAATGTGGAGCACTTTTCTAGAATATGGTATCTTTATATTCTTACCACCCAATGAATGAGTATGTGGAATGAATTGGAGGATGAACCTACTTTGAAGAGGAGGCCATTGTTTCAACTTAAATTTTGTAACTCCTATTGTATATTAGTTGGTTCATGCTTTTATTATTCACTGGGAAAATTATGGATTTATAGATGCACAAGATCTCAAACTTGCAATGTTTGATCAAGAGATTATTGGTGAAATGATGTTCCTTTACATAGATTTTACAACTATCACTCTAAAATCTAAGTATTGAATGCATTCATGTGTTATCAATGCAAATAACCACATTTAGATTTAATTCTTTTTTTGATTTGAATGTGTCATCCAATGTTAATGAGTTCACTTATTTTACAAATAGAAATATTTAATTAAATTTATATATCTAGTCATACCCTTTGAGACATATGTCACTTATTCATTTATTATATATGTTTATTTGTGATTAACCTTATTTATGTGTACCTTTATTGTGCTTGTTTCAAGTTATGACACCCATCTGATCTCTTTTTATCTTACTCTCTAGGTTTGTAGCTTTGTTTTGTATGTTCGAGGGATTCAACTTAACATGATCAAGGCACACGGAATAATCTCAGGCCTGTAATAACTTAGAAGGTTATAATGATGGCCAATTATAATATTATAACTATGTATGTTTTAGAAGGATCTATGTAGTATAATTCTGACACATAGAATGATCTCAGAGACTCATATGTTGATAAACTCAAGGCCATGGGACCATTGGAATATTTTCTTTTCTTTTTATACTTATGAAACTAAAATTGAATGAAAAGGTTCCAAGTGTCATCTATTAGATCTTGTAAGCTCATAACCATTAGATCATAGACCATTAGAGTGTGTTAATCCTTAAAAGGTTTCTTTTTATGAAAATTTTCCAAGTGTTAAATTCTCATAACCTTGGAAGATCATAACCATTAGAATCTTAGAGCTTAAACACATTGGTCAATTGACAATATTTAATAAAGTCTATGTGTTGTTGGGTTCATGAGAATGCACCATGTGGCATGATTTAAAAGTTTAGGAAATTGAATTAATTAAAATTTCCTTTAAACTTTAAAGTATTTTTGTAACAATGTAGTTACACCTATAAACATTTAAAATCTTTGGATCATTTGAATATTTAGAATTTCCTTTTGAGAAAGCTATAATCTCCAAGAAATGCAATAGCACCACTTCTCACAATCTCATGTAAAAATTGTAAATCCTAATCATGTGTGAATAATTTTTTTAATCCAATGGACCTATAATCATAGAGAACACATAGTAACACTAAAACAAAATATTTTAATTCCTTTATTCAATAAATCAAAGTGCCAATTTTGAAAAGAACTTATGAAAACCTAAGATTCAAAATAACTTCAAGTCATTGTTTAATCTTTTATTTGCATATTTTGAGTTTCTATAAATTTAGACTCATGGAAGAAACCTTATAAATTACATGAATAAAATCATATTATGGAATTATAAGGTTTATGGGCCCCTAAAATAGATGTTTCCAATAATTATGGGTCCTTGTTTGAAATTTTAAAATTAGTGTGTGTGTGTGTGTGTGTGTGTGTGTGTGTGTGTGTGTGTGTGTGTGTGTGTGTGTGTGTGTGTGTGTGTGTGTGTGTGTGTGTGTGTGTGTGTGTGTGTGTGTGTGTGTGTGTGTGTGTGTGTGTGTGTGTGTGTGTGTGTGTGTGTGTGTGTGTGTGTGTGTGTGTTTTAGGGAAAAATAAATTATGACTCACTAAGGAAATACTCTTGATTATATTGAGAATCCATAATTTCAATAGTGTATCATATCAAAACTTTAGCCCTTATTAGACCAGAATAACTAGACTATACCTTGAAATAAACTCCTACTTCCTCATGTAACATACTAAACTCTTCATTATGTGGGCTTGAGTGTGTGTGATTATTTTTTAATTAATTACTTCTTGTCATGATAATTTTGACCAAATCCTATATAAACACTATAAGTTTCTTTTTGACTTTCCAACTTCATAATAAAATAATAAGTGAAGCCTAAATATTGCTCTATTTCTAGCCATGCATCCATAGCCCTAATACAGATTTATCGAATCACCTATCCTCTATCAATTTGTATAATTATTATTTTTTGAAAAAAATATAGAGAAAGGTTTGCAACCACCATTGACAAGGTGTATGTATAATAATAAACTTATTTAGTTTAATACGTCCCTATTAGTGTCTTTCCATTTATATGTTTATTAATCCTCATCCAAGTTTTAAAATATAGTACCACAATGAGCCTTTGGAGATGAAAAATATTTCTAAAATTTATATGATTGTATTAGAGTAAATCCCAAAATTCTATAAAACTTCTTCAACCCAAACATAGCTTAATTTAGCCATAATACATACCTCAATCCCACATAATCTTGTACTGTCTAAATAAATTTTTGAGAACTAATTATGTTTATTTATCTATCATCCCCCTTTATTTTAGCATGAATTTTTTTTTGGTATGGTAAATTTCTTGACCCACTCTAAAATTTTAAATAACTAAACTAAAAATAATAAAAATTAATCTACTAAAAGCAAAATGTAGAAAGTAGGAAATCTAATCGAGAAAGTAGGAAATTTAATCTAAAAAATAAGAAATATAATATAATTATATTATGAATATTTACTTAAAATTCAATATAATGCATCTCCAATTAGATCATCCATGAAGTAATAATTCACCAATAGTCTTAACCTTGAAGGTTTTATAACCAGAAGGCATTGTTACCTAGGATTTCTAATATTTTATAAGGTCCAATCCATAAAAAAGTGAACTTATCATGTTGTCCCTTATTTTCAAGTGATTTATCCCATAAAATCACTATTTATAACATCCTAAAGGCCTTAATCTAGGATATTTTGTCAAACTATCATTTGATAATATCCTAATGTATGTTTAAGTTGGGTAATGCTTCAGTTCTGATGTCTTCTAACTGGACAATCTCGAGTAGTCTAGATTTAAATTTTTCCTCTTCACCCATATATTATTTCATGAATTCATACATTGGTATCTTTAGACTAATGAGGAATAGTGGTTTTTTTCCATACACTAAAAAATAAGGTGAATCCTTGAGAGTTTGCTTATGCCTAGTTTTGTTTACCCATAGTACATATCTCAATAATATATGTCTTTCTCTTGGTTTATCTTGTGTTTAATTATTAATATCTTCAATCAAATATTTCTTAGTAGGTTATATACTCCACTTATTTAGGGATATTAGTTTGAAGATAATTTAATTATTATTTTATTTTCATAGTCCCGCTCTATAAATTCAAAATAATGAAAAGATGGACCATTGTCACAAACTAAGGAAATGGGAGTGCCAAAACTTGTCAATATATTTTCTTCCATAAATATGATGACAACAATTATCCTTGAATTATTTTTTATAATAATTTTTTTTCCATTTGATGCATCAATATGTAGATGTGAGGACAAAAATATATCCTACTAAAGAATTTTGGATGATCACTCCAATGGAATCAAGGCCCCATTGAGAAAAGGGGTGTCCTTAAATGATTGGATGAGAAGCCATGTAAACATTGACTTATTTCTTTCTAAACAGCTAACACTTATGGCTTATCCTAATGTCATTATATGCATCTTAAAATATTATGGGCTAGTAGTATCCCATCCTTAGAATATTATGGGCTATAGTATTATCAGAGGGATGTCACCTACTAATATTCTAATGTAAGTTATTAAGGATATTCTTAGCCTCATCTTTTGAAACAAATCCTAGATAGATGCCTTCATATTTATTTATATATATAACTCCTTTTTTATCATGTAATAATCTAATTTGAGCATGAGTGATAATCTTTGATATCTCTTCAATTCTAGGGGACATGTAAAAATGGGTAGGTAATGGATGATCTGTGAGTACCATTATCCCCTAACTACCCAAGTTTCATCAATTTAGTTAATACTGATGCGTGGATTAGTCTCATCTATCAACTAGATGATTTACTATCCTCTCACCATTTTATTTATTTTGATCTTAAGATCAAACTCTTCAATCTGGCCATCCACTTTTCTCTCCTTTCACCCAACTCAATCAATCTAAGCATGAGATTGATAGCTAGATCTAGGATGATGGTGAATGTCTTGTTAGTCAAAATATAATACCTGAATTTCATGACAACTTTGATCAAGACATATCTTTATTTATCAATCATAGATTATTTAAACTATGCATTATTAATATTGGTACTCATGAATGCAATGCCATGTTCACTATTTTCAACCTTTTATGTAAGTAATTTGACAACATTATCAACTAAGGTGAATGGATAAAGATTAAAAAAATTACTAAAATTAGGACTAATCATAACTAGAGCTTAGGAAATTACTAAATTGATGTCCAAGAAATATTTATTATCCTTAGTTATCCATTAGAATTTGTAATTATATTTTACCATAACATTCAATGGTTTTACAATCTCTATGAAACTATAAATAAATCTCCTTACAAATTTAACCTTTAAAAAGAAAGACTTCAACTAATTCTTGTTGTTGGGTGGAGTCAACTTGGATATGGCCTAGACCTCTTCTAGATCAATGGATATTTCATCCTTCATGATAATATGACCCATTATATTTCCATTAGTAACCCTAAATATTATTTTCTTTAGGTTTAAAGAGACCCCGTATCTTTTGCATCTATCAAATACTTTCTATAGATGGTCTATGTGATCATATTTTTATTTTGAAAACACAATAAGGTCATCCATGTAGATTATGATACACTTCCCCACAAATACTTGAAAGGTAAAATATATTTCTCTTTGGAAGGTGGATCCCACATTAATTATGCCAAAAAACATCCTTTTATATGTGAAAGTTCCCCATTTGATAGTGAAGTAAATCTTCATCCTAACTTCTACTTTGACCAATACCATATTGTATCCTAAGAATCTATCTAAAAGGACACCACCTAACACCCACTAACCATTTCAATTACCTCAACCAAGATGGGTAGAGGATAGTTTTACTTATCTAAGGCTCAATTTAATTTGTTAAAATCAACATAGAATTTAATTTATCCATTCCTTTTTTTGACTGGTATGAGACTAACTACTCATGTTGAGTGCCTAATCGGGAAGATAATTTTTGTATCTGGTAGCTTTCATACTTTAGATTGAATTAGAGGTTCTAGGATTGGATTCAATAGCCTTTGTATTTTCCTAAAAGGCTTATGCTTTGCATTTAGTGAAATGATATGAGTGACCACCCTAGGGTCAAATATATTAAATTCATAATATATATCCATGTAATGACATCTTTATACTCTGCAAATAATCCATTCAACCTATACTTTTCAATTCCTATGTAACTCAACCCTACATTCACTAGTTGGGGATGCTGGTCAATTCCTAGGTTCTCTCTTGTGAAATTAGATTCATTAGATTTAATTTTTTTTAAAATATAATCTTGATGATCTACATAAAAAGTTCATTCTAAGGAGACCATGCCTAAAGGTATGTGGTTCTCTTTTAGTTTCATAAAACCATATTATCCCGTGTCCTCAATCTACATTATTTATACCTCTTCGTCATCTATTATATAGGCTTACAAATTTCCATAATTATTCAGGAATTACATGATCTACTAATGGTCCTCAAATACATTGAATTTATCCATGTTATCTAGAATAGAAGGGCATGGAACGATCTCCAATAAAAATTTATATATCTTTTACTTCTAAAGTGGTGCTAAAATAGTTGTTGAGGCTAATAACGAATATGTTATGTGGTTCTTCTCTCTTGGGATGGATCTGATTATAAATGATTAAAAGGACTCAATCAAATCCCAATATCGATGCTAGTAGTTATTTAGATAAGTTTACACTAGTATTTATTGATGAGCTGGTTAACAACCAATTTATTATCATCAAATATCTATAGTTTCTTGACTAAGTATTTAATGTAAACTTTATGCCCAATATTAGAGATTCATACTCAGCTCAATTATTTGTGCAGGGGATCTACAACCTATAAGAAACTAGGTATTGTTTACCTTTTAGATCTATAAGGGATGTCGATAGGTAATATTAACCTTATCTTGATCTATATTCATCAAACTTAAGGGTCCATATCTGATAAGGACCTTCAAATTCTTGTTCATGAAACACATGCTCTTATTTAGTGGTAAATATATACACACGTACATGGGAAGACACCAAGTCTACTTTCTCATTGGTGGCATTATACTTTGTAATCAAATGTTTCATATTTAACATATAATACAGCTAGATTTGGATATGTATTCTATTCCAAGGTAGCTACACATGTTAGAAATCAATGGCCATGTACCCATTTAATGACTTTGACTAATGTTGACTTTGAAATAGATTGTATAATTCTAGAATGTCCACAACCAAGATATCAATAGCATATTACACATGTGGTTCAGATTATAAATTGATGTAATTTTTTGTTAATTAACCAACACATGGTATGGAAGATTTTCCCAATTTAAAGATGACTCTCTTTGACTTATTTGGATTCAGACTTAGATTTTAGAAGATAGTTTTTGGCATCACATTCCCAAAGGACCTAGAGTCAACCAAAAAATTGTGTATATTATTTCTAAACATCCAGATGGTTAATAGGAATGGTTGCACTTATGTCTTGTCTTTATATACGATGACATTTACTTGTGAAACCTTTGACTTTTTAGATGTCCTCCCAATTAGTTCCTTAAGTATTAGTTATCTTTGATAAATGATTTGGGCCAGCTCATGCAAGTTGATGTTAGCCTTGATTTTATTTATACCTTAAAAAATGTTTTGCCCTCCTCTATTAGGTGGTTCTCTAGACTAAAATTTTTCATCTTTCTTGGGAGGGGTGGATTATTGTTATCCTTCATATTTGGAGGGGAAATGACACTATTATTCAAAGGAGTTAAATTAGTCATAGGATATCTACTTACTATATTATAACTTTTCATTTAATGGTGTGATACTTTTGTAAAGAATGAATGTCATCTATGTGTTCCTTTGGTTCATTATCATCTTCTTATGGAAATGGAGAATCATAGGTTTTAAAGACATTAGTGCTACTTAGATGTCTTAAACTAGTAAAGTAGGATGGTTCTACCTAGTTTTTAGAACGTTCTTATTTGTCCATCTCCATTTAAAATATTTTGGAAGTTTTATATAATTTTATGAGTTTAACTCACCATATTTCATAATGTTATTTACATGACACTAGTTAGTAAGGGATACATTCCATGATGTTAATCTTTGGTCCCTTATTAGATGGCACTTTTTGTTATTGATTATTTAAGTACCTATTAAAAGTCTTTTTATACCTATGGAATCCAAAACTCTAATTATTATTCTATCCCCTAATGTTTGCCATATGCTTATACATGCTTATATATTCATTACTCAATTTTTGGACCAATCTTTAGACTGATTTCAATTCTATTTTCATAGAATCAAAATTCGTACCCTCTGTTATGGTATTATTAACTAGTATTAATTATTTACTCATGTTTTACTAGTTAGGGGTATAATTGTTCAAGAAACATAGGTGTTAATTGGGTAGAACTTGGGTTAAAGGCATTGGAATGTACATTTGGGTCTAGTTTTGGGCTACAATGTTCTAGTTTACATTTAGAATTGGACTAAAAGCTTAGAAAATATGACCAAGATTAATTAGGGCCAAATACTACAACTACAAATTCATTTATTTATCGATGTTGATAGCTTAGACATAACCCAAAGGTAGTGTACCATCATTTATATCTTTATGAAGAAAAACTACAGTCATGGGGTCTAGGGTATTCTTTTACATGTCTAGGTCCAACTCTTCCTCAGGTTTGTAAGTTGTTTCAATCTTGTTATACATATTTTGAAATATAACTTTAAAGGTTCATATTAACACATTAGGCTTTCACTTCATATTGGAAAATTATTGATAAATAAAATGTGCACTAGTGACCTATCCAAATGTACCAAAAAAATATCTTGGCAATGGGTCTAGCATGTAATGGAACCCTCTAGGATATTCAAAAACTATTCACTAGACACATATTACAAGGTGAAGGGAAATAATCTATAATCTATGTCTTTGTGGGTTATATTAAGTATTTCCAAAGGGGTTTTGAAGGCTCTTATATGTTCTCTTTTTGTACTTCCTCTTGAGGGAGAAAAGGAATGAAAATATTTCTTAAGTTTTATAAGTAAATTATGGAAAACTCAAAAAAAATTGATAACAAAACCTTTTAGCCAAGTAGTAACATTATGGGAACCTTGTGATAGAACCATTTTGAGTGATAAAAAATGAGTTTATTTGCCTATAGAGAATTATTGGGCTTAGGTTTATCTCATAATTACATTGTTATACATAACTTTTCTATGGATTTCCAAAGGTGGTAATAGCAAGTTATTGTCTAAGGTTGACCTTGTTAATATCTGAGGTGCTTCTAGTGTAATTCAAGTGGTTATTTTCAACAAAACATAATGGTAGAGGTATAGGCTCTCCTTTTATATCTAGATTATGTTTTTTTTGATATGGTTTTTATGCACACACATAAACCTTTATGAGGTTGCCTCTAACATTTTAATATTGATGAAATATTTAACTCCAAGGAACAAGTTACAAGCTATTCTATTTTATAAAAAACTATTGGTGGTATAACATTTAACTATAAAATTTTTTTACCATGGAGGGGTTGTCTATAGATGAACCTAAATCTACTTGAAGAGGATGGAAGGATGAAGGTTTTAAATATGGTGGGAAGTGTTGTCAAATAAACTTTAAAAAGAGGGAAAGGAAGGGTAGAAAAGATGCATGTGGACCACACAACATGAAAAAACATCAAGACCAATACTTGACCTAAGTTTTAGATAATAAATCAGTAGAGCATTGTATTTTTAAATCTACTTTAGCATTCTAACACAAACATAATTAAGATCCAAAGGTAAATAAAACACAGTTAACTTAAACATGTAAAATTAAAGGTTACCACATTTGTTAGATTTTATTGTGCATCTACATGGGAGATTACATATATCATGAAAAATGAATTCAATGTAATAATATTGTAAATAATATTTCCTAATTCCTAGGTGTAGTTGTATAATTATTTTGTCTTCTTGTGTATAGCTCAAGATTCCCATAGGTATATGAATGGAATTCTTGGTAGGTGATTAGTCACATTTTTATATTTATAATGTATTATTTGATTCCTATTTAATTTGAATCATGAAATATAATTCCAAATTTTTGGCTTGACATTGGTATTAGAGCAGGGAATTTTATTTATTAATTTTCCATTCTTTCTCCTCTTTTCAAGCCATACAGTATGCATATTATTTTCACTATATTATTGGTGTTATAACTTGTCATTTATTTTTTGTAGTCACTGGCATTATAATCTATCATATTTTTTCATTGGCACTATCACCTATCACCTGTCACTTGAGTTGTGACCTAGGCTATGTGAAGGGCTATGTTTTCTACTAATAAAGTCACAAAATTTAGTATTATTTATATTCTTTGGGTTTTGGCACTACTAAAACTAACATGGCATTTGTTTGTTGAGTGTAACCTATAATACTAAGGTCATGGGTTGGTTCTCTAACAAAGGCATTTTTAGTAACATTTACAACACCTTCCAACACTTACTATGCCTAAGACTAAGAGTTGTGCTATTGCCAAAAATGCATTTCTCTTTTATTATGGCCTAACATTGGTATCTACCATGACCATGGCCTTTTTATCTTTCATGGCCATGTCTACATGATATCAATATTTTTTTTGGCCAAAAAGTGTTTTTTATATATATGCATTAAGTCATTTGATTCTTTCTGCCACTTAGAAGGACATAGATATCATGAAAGTATTTTTCTCCAAAATATCCAATATTGGAATTATCAAAACAAAATGAGGAGAGGTAATTAAATTATTATGCTTTTTTTTTAAAAAAAAAGGAAAGAAAAACTTCATTTTTTAAATGCTAAATTTCAATTTTTTTAATAAATTAATCTGAAAGCATTTAAAATTCAATGCAATTTATCATTGAAATTACCTTGGGAAAGGTACTCTAAGTGGACTTTGTAAAAAATAACCAAATCATGAAATTTAAGGAGAAATATGTAGAGATGCTCTTTTTACCCATTCATGTATGTCAAAAAATGTAAATACAAAAATCAATAAAAACTAAGTATATTGATGTATGTGGTTTTATTTTTAAGTCGGTGTTAATGATAAGGTGAATATTTTTCAATACCTTTGTGTTTATAGAAAAGTGGACCATTTTGGAGTGATAATGAACTAATTAGGGTTTAAAAAAACTTAAAACCTTCAAAAACTAAAACAAAAACTCAAAACCATGCATTCCATCAAATCCATTATTGGCACTACCTTGACTGGCAAAGATAGTTGGTTAGAATGGTCTTGAAAAGTGGAGAAAACACTCATATTCAATGATATATGGTACAATAATTGTGATACAAAAACACAACCAGTTGAACCAACAAGGAATATAAAGGACATTTAGACATGGAAGCAAAAAAACTAGAAGGATTTAGCCTTGATGAGGGAAACTATGGATGGAGATTGTTTCATCATATACAAGGGTGAAATACACCATGAGAATTATATCATAAGTTTAAGGACCTATATGACTCCCATTCAGAGATGAAATTAATTTAGTTGGAGTTGAAACTATTCAACCTAGAGTTAAAATATGGTGATGTGATGAGATAGGCTTCAGAGATGTGTTCTATCAAGCATGATGTTGAAGTAACAGGTGCCAAAATTGACATATACATGACTAAATTCATAAAATCCTTTCTTCCCAACTATTCAAACTATTTGGATTCTTTACAAATAAGTAGTCAATTTAAGAATCTCAAATTTGACCAATTGGTTGAAAAGCTGGCCAAAAGAGAAAAGGCATTTTGAAGGAAAACAAAAACCACAATAGGTTAAAGTGTATGTTCTATAAAAAAATCCTTCTCAACCATCAAATAATGCCACATATTTTAAAATAAAGTAAATAACAAGTACAATAATAAGTATAGAATGATAAACAAAACCTCTATTGTGAATGGTGTGACAGAAAAGGTAATCATGAGACTCACAAATGCAAGACTCCATTGGAGAAAATTGAATCATATCATAAAAATAAAGAGTTAAATTTAAATAAATAATCAAAAGAGTCAAACTTAGCTCAATTCACTATTAATGTGTGTTTTCTAGTATAGATGAAGTAAATAATGTCTTGATTAGTTCATCATGGTTTGATGCTTGGGTTCTTAATACTGGTGCCACTAAACATAAGACTTTATAAAAAGACTTATTTGAGGAGTAAATTGAAGAGATTTAGGGATCAATATACCTCATAGATAGATCAACTTTTTATTTACACGAAATATGTACAATTTGACTCTAGTGTCCAAGGTTTCTACACTACAAACTTGAGAATGTTCTCTAGCTTCGTCAATTAAAATGAAACTTGTTATCCCTAGTTCTCATAAGGAAACAAGGCCATTCCATTAAATTGGATAATGGTGATGTCATAATTAGGACAAAAAGTGATAATTCATTCATCTTGACTAGATTTGAGGAAGGGAAACTACTCAAACTGAAGGGTAAGCAATCAAATTCAAGGAATTATGCTCATCTTATGAAAGATAAAATGTCTCCAAACATGTTGTGGAATGATATATTTGGGAAAAATCACTATAAAAACATTTTTGTATTACAAAATAATGGTATTTTTGGCATTCCTACATTTCCCACAAAATTAGATGAGAAGTGTGAAGCTTGCATCTTAGCTAAACACACAAGAGAACCATTTCCAAAGTCATAGTGGAAAGTAGATAGAATATTATAGCTTGGTCATTCAAACTTGTGTTCTCTTCCAATCATCTTCACTAATGGTCATAATTACTTCATATTTTTCATTAATCACTACAATAAGATGACATGCATATAATTTTTGAATAAGAAATTAGAAGCCTTTGATACTTTCAATAAGTTTAGAACATTGATTGAAAATGAAGCACAAACCCACATCTAGAAATTCAAGATAGATAATGGTGGTGAATTAACATCAAATTATTTTTAATTCTATCTTAATGAAAATTATATCAAACACCATCTCACTGTTCCTCACACTCTACAACAAAATTGAGTAGTTGAAATAATGAACAGAACTATGATGAATATGGTTCATGCAATGTTGTATTTCAAAGGTGTAAATTTTCACTTTTGGGCCAAAGTAGCTAAAATAGAAGTATACCTCACAAAAAATCACCATCAATATCTCTTGAATAAAATATTTTGTATGAGATGTGGTGTGGTCACCTCCGTTCAGTGTGACATCTTTAGATTTTTGGATCCACTTATTATGCATTGATTCCAAACGAAAAGAGAAATAAATTAGACCATAGGAGTTGAAAATGCATCCATTTGGGATATTATAGTTCCTCTCAAGAATTAAAGCTATATTATGAGAAAGATAAGAAATATCTTTTCACAAAATAAGTTGTCTTTTGTGAGACTATAAAATACAAAAACCATATTGATCAATAATTGAGTTGACTAGACAAATATACAAAGTTTGATGTCTTCAAAGAGAGTGATTTGAATGTTATAGATAATGAGTGGGGGACATAAATTTGGGAATATATTGATTTTATATTGTCTTCTATATATAAGCTTGAAACTCCTCTTGAAGGAGAGAGTGAAACTTCATTAGATATTGAATAGGGGACAATAGAACAAATGTAATATTATTGTAGATAATATTTCTTAATTCCTAGCTATAGTTGCACATTTATTTTATCTTCTTGTGTATAGCTCAATACTCCCAAAGGTATATGAATGTACTTATTGGTAGGTGAAGTTATTAGTAAATTTTTTGGATTTATAATGTATTATTTACTTCCTCTTTATTTTGAATCATAAAACACAATTTCATTGTCATTCCATCAATAATCTTTCTAGCCTAACATTCAAATTAGCTATATCTTAAAGTAAATAATTATATTATAAAGATAACTCATGAAAAATTAAACAAATAAAATACTAAAATAATATCATGTCCCATATAGTCCACATATTTGGATAAGAATCAATATTTACACATTAAAATCAAGTCAAGAGAAACTTCTCAAAAAAAATCTATCAATCTCAATAGCCAAACTTATTTTCCCTTTATTACTGGGAGGTTAAAAAAATAGATATACTTAAGATGGGGAAGTTCTCATCTCTTTAAGCTTCATCTAAATTTACAAGTCCAAAAATAGACTAATGTGTTTAAAATCATGAAAGTCATGGATGTACAATGTTAGCATGTAGAACAAACCCGTTAATTAAAAATATAATGTACATGAAAAGTACATAGGTTAATAACTAAATGTATAACTTGATAAGAAAATGAAGATACATTGCTACTTTTATCAGGGTGTTGATGTGGTAAAAATAACTAAAGAGTTTATTCATGTAGTTTAAGTTAAAATTAAAGTAAGTACTTAAGGCCCTTGATGGATCAAAACTATGACCATCAGAGTTTTTAAGACCATCAATCCTAAAAACTAGGAACTCTATGTCAATGTGAAAACACTAAAAACTAGATGAGTGGTTAGAATTGAGGTTAAATCCTTATGATTTCCCTTATTAACTTCAAACAATGCATTTTATATCTTGAACTCCTTATTTATAATGTCAAACTTGAGTAGTGAAGGCTTCAAGGTTTTGATAGATTCAACCATCAACCTTTCTTTCTTAACTTCTGAGCTCTTGAATTCATCTCTCAAAGATTCATCTCTTGGTACCCTATCTTTGGAAAAATTTACCAGTTACAAAACTTCTTCATTGGCTCCATATATGGTGATTTCAACTTCCTCCTTGAAGTTTCTAGCAACTACCCTGCGGAGGTTCTAAAAATTAGGCCTATTGAGGATATCACTTGTAAGAGTGATCACATTAGTGACCCTCATATCTCCTAAAATTTTCAAGGCCTAACTTTCATATCTTATAAAAATTCCTATTAATTTTCATTTGATTATGTTATTTGATTGAATCATCCCTTCTTGAAATTACATAAATTAGGCACCAAGATGCTTTCATGTTGGTAATCAGGTTTAATTAATGGAATGCCTTAGTTTTAGAACACTAAACCAGGAAATTAATTTTTTTTTAAACTCCCTATTTTGATTCTAATACTTGCTGACACTATCTCTATTGGACTAACTTCGTGCTATGAATGTATGGATGTTATTAAAAATAGTATTCATCTTGGTAGTTTTACTCTGCACATCATCAATAATTTCTTGAGGAGCTTATATAGTGTGTCTCTATTATAACCATTTGAAGGCATCATCTTCATTCTAGTACATCTCTTTCATGGCTTCACCTATTAGGAAATTTAATGAATAAGTGGTTATTTATTCATAGTTATCTTAGACTAATGGTTAAATAAATAATAATTATTTATTATTTATTAACACAATGTGAAGTTATTGTGAAAATAAATAATTAAATTATATTTGTTTAATAATAATCAAAGTAATTAAATGTTTATCAGGGAAAGATGGGACCATTGGTTAAAATGGTCACCTCCACTCATGAATATTATAAGTAATTTTTACTGTTATTGTTAAAATATATCTATAACTCTCAATGTATTGAACATATCTCAAGTGATCGAAGAGTTTTATGAAGGCCATTCTATGAGGAAGTGAGAAGGTAGAAGAATTTGTATTGGGGATTATTATTGTTTCTCAAATATTAAATATAAACTACTATGGGATTTTACCTCCTTTTAAGGTTTTACCACCTAATATGTGTGTCATGAGTTCATTTTATCTATGATTATTTTCTATGTGCTTTACTATTCAATCTCTCTCCTAGATCTTGTGCACTAAATTATTTAGATTTTTTTCATGGTCTCAGATCAAGGGGGTGTAAATTTGATTATCATGCAATCAAGATCTATAAACTTACTAATGATAATTTCCTTGTAATATTTATTAAATATATTTGGTCAATTAGAAATCAATACGGGTCTTTTATTGTTGAAGGGGTTCAAAAGAATGGTTTATACATTTTCTCTCCTTTTGCAATAAATGAAATACACTTTCACATGATTCGAGAAACATAAAAAATAATAATTCATCTTATTTACCCTTTCATTTAAATTTTAAAAATAATTTAGAAATGATATTACATATTTTCCCAATGAACAAACTAAATTAGACAAAAAATACTGTATCACCTTATTTTACATTCCAAGCTCTACATAATAATTCTTTTCAAAATTTTGATAATGGAAATATCTCTAAATATTCTGTTACATGTCATCATATTCCAAATGAAAACATGATTAATAATTATTATACCATTGACTCAAAGATTGAAATTAATAATCATACATGTACTGCAAACATAGCTAGTGAAGACATACATTGTATTACACCCACACATGATGATATATTAAATAGTATTAAAATGTTAAAATCTTAATGTACTCTCTCTCTCTCTCTCTCTCTCTCTCTCTCTCTGATGAAGTGAATGATAATTATTCTATTTTTACTTCTATAAGTGAATTCATCTATAGTTTACTATGATTTTAGTGAATAATAAATTGAGTATAAACCTTCTAGTTCTCTCCCTAATTCACCTATCTCTCATGTTCAAATTAATGATAGTTTAAATGTTAAAAAATATGCATGGACTTATTTTCATGTTCATAGTTTGCATAAATTAAATTCACATGATAATAATGTATCTTTTAATCCATTAACACATGATACTTCTTCAAAAATTAATGAAATGAGAGATACCAATGAATCTCCATCAACAGCCCTTACTACAGTAAAACTCATTTCTCAAAATAACTTCCATGAGGGTGATAGACCATTTACCTCTCACCAACTTCAAGTTATCACCCCTCCAAAGGTTATAGAGATAAAAAAATTCCTCCCTAAAAAATGTCCTCAACGTATTATACCAATGGCTAAGATTAATAACAAAATTCAAGAGTTAAATGAACCCCTTGATGATGACAATATACTTTCACAAGAGGTAATATACTTGATTCATGCCATGGGTTATTTACAACAATAAATACACCATCTCCCATTAGAAATTAAATTATAACACTCTTGGGCTGATTCAAATGCCATCCATGGCAATATTATCCCATACAAAATATTCACTACAAAGTTGTCACCCAATTGCCAAACACTAGTGTTACCAAAATTTGATGGGCATGGAGACCCATACTTTCACATTCAAGATTATGGGAATGCAATGGCACATTATACTAAAAATTTTTCTCTACTAAAATTATTTCCAAAGTTTCTATACAGTGAGGCATTAAATTAGTTTCATCATGCACTCCCTAGTGGTTTATTACATACATATAATGAGTTAAAAGTAGTATATCTCAAGCATTAATTTAAAAATAAAGGACGTTGAGTCACATATGAGAGGTTTCCTTCACTACACTAGGATGAGATACAAATAGTAACTAAGTACATTCTAAGATTCCAATCATGTATGCATCGGTTGATTTATTAGCTGATAGATTTAGAGGTATAGTACATCTTTAATAGAGGCCTCATTTTGCCTCTTAAGGATAAATTATTATATCAAACATCCAAATAATTTTGACATCTATGTAATACAACTATAGCATTAGAGAAAAATTTATGAATCATTAAAACACATTCAAAGGTTGATTCAAATGTAATTTTTTAGAACCATAGTCATCTAATATAGTACAAGAACCTATTCCACTTATGATTAAGAAAATTGTGGAATAGAAACAACCAATGAAGATACATAACAAGGGCAAAGATCCACTTCACTAAGCACCTCCAATAGTGAGTAGAGTATAGGACACCAATATAGGGGATATATAGTTTTCAAATAGAGATAGACCTCATCATATCTTGCTTACATTATTTGATAAGGAGATGATATCACTTCTTTTTAATCATCACCATCCATCACACCATTTACACATGATAAAAAATAAACCATATTGTAATTTTCATAAGATAAATGGAAATTTTAATAATAAATGTTATGGACTCTAATATCATATTGAATAGTAAATTGATAGAGGCATTATAGCATTTTCACATGATACATTGATATCTAAGCCTCAAAATCTCCTAGATCACACAATTCTATGATTGAGATATCCCAAGATGTTCCTTTTAAGGATCCATTGGTTACTCGTCATAGAATCCATGTGGTTTCTAGGACACCTACTTATGAGAGATCTCATGGACCATAGAGTTAGAAGAGATGGAAGATAGTTCACAAACATACATACTTCTAGTAGCATGGTATAAAAATGGAAAGTTACTCAATCCCCAATTATATTTCAACCAATAAGTAGGATATTTTCTAGAGATCACATAAATCAGAACATAATTCAATAGGTGGTAAAGATATTTTTAATAGATCACAAAAATCATAACATAGTTTAACAACCAATTAAGATATTTATAAGAGATCATAGAAATTAGAACATAGTTAAACAAATACTTAAGATGTTTTCTTGAGATCTTATAAATTAGAACACATTTGAATAGATCATTAAGATATTTTATAGAGATCAAAGCACATCTTTAGTATGACAATTGATTAATCTATTTTTTATACAGTCTACATACCTAGCTACTAGAAATGTACCAAGATGAGTATTAATTCCAGAATCCACTTCTACACCTACACATCATGAGTATTATAGTCACTTGTTCACCATGTCATCCGAGTTCATATAGTGCATACCATAATTAAATGGTCCAAACTCAGATATCCTACAATACTCCTATAACACCTATACTAATAAATAGCATTCCTAATCCACTATACATGTTTATTTAAACATAAATTAAACAAATGAGTAATTCATTACCATTACTTAGACACAACATATTTCCATATCATCATTTGTAATAATGAATATAATCAAACATGTGAAAATGCACAATGTTACAAATCAATATACCAATATACATGATACCCTGTAAAAACAAATATCCATATATATTTATAAATTAGACCATAGTTTTAATACAAAACTACAAGTCACTCAATAATCTGAGCTTGGTCACTAGGACCAACCCCCTCACTCTCACTCTTTGATATATACATATTGGAACTAGAGACTCCACTATCCCTCCATGACCTAAATCAAGACCTGAGTTCAATCTCTCTCCTATAACACCCTAAAATTGACTAGCACCTTGACATGATCTCACTATAGATTTATATAGTCATCCACTATCTAGTTACCTACCCCACCTAGAGCATAAAATATGGGCATAACTAATCTATGTATCTCTATACATGCCTCATCCCTATCATCATTTTATTGCTTATAAACTTTAGTACTAATGGTTGCTTGATGAAACAAATTAACATGGATTTTGGAAATATCTATGGCCCTTTCCACTAGTCCATCATCCATGCTATCCTTAGGGATATGCCATGTCAGTAATTATGACATAGAATTAATGGTAGGCTCCCAATACTCATCATCATCTGAACCTACACATACAAACATAATACATCAGATACCTACCTAAGTAAATATGTAACAAATTACTTATAATATACATATATACAATGGAAACCTACACTCAATGGTCCTAAGGGGATTGACATCCAACACATCCTTCTGATGATCCCACCTCATAGAAATAATGGTTCCCATCTATTCTCCCTCCACCATACTACGTAGGCATCAATTGCTCCTACATTATCCATATCTAGTATATCAAGCACTGAATCTTACTTTATCAATAAAATCAAAGCTAACTTTATAGCTGATGGTTTAGGCCTACTCCATATCCTCACTAGAGCTTTAGAACTCCTCAACCACACTAATGGGGTTGGTGTCACATCCTAAGTCACAATAAACTACCATGTCACTCACTCATATTGAAACCTATCAAATATATTGACCTAATGACCATGTAATTATCAACTAACTCATACCCATATTAGTTGAGCACCATCCTTAGGCCATCCCTCATAGCTTTTATAGGTCCTATAGATAATATATATAGCCATAATCCTATCTGCCACCTATCAAAACTTCATCCTTCTCCCCCTAGGCACATGGGTTGTACTAGTCCACCTCTCTATAAACTTTTAGGGGTGAACCCAATCATCTCATCAAAGTAATACTAGTTTACTCACTACTATATGCTTGTAAGCCCAACTATGCAATAATATATAAGACTGAATACCACATACACACATCTCATAAGTGAAGCAATATAAATCTTAATATAAGTGGGTTAACATAATGCAACCCCATGAGTACATGATACCATGCTCCTCTATAGCCTTTACTATCGCATGCATCCTATATGAGATAGATACCTTGATCCCATCCATGGAAACAAATGAGTAACTAAAAAGTTACACAACTATGAAACATTCACTATAAAAATCAATGATAATAATACATAATTTTTACTCCCTACCCCATGAGTCCCTATAGACATTGTTAGAAAATAACTCTCAACTTGATCCATCTCTCAACCACTAGTGGCCTCTTATATCCATACTCTATGACTAATAATCGACAACATTAGGATCCTATAGACATCCTCCAATGTGAAATTCATCTCCATAGTAGGTAGCCAAAATGTACTAGTATTTGCATTACACCTCCTACATAATGTCATGATTATATGTTTATCTTAGGTCATTAGAGATAGTGAAGACAAATGACCCAAACCATTCTATCTACCACATCCATCTCATCATCTATTAAGGGTGATCCCCATAATGAATCCATCATCTTGCCACTATGTAACTCTCTCATATGCACATATGCCTCAAAAATATATCAAAATATAACATTAACATCATAAAATATTATATACATATATAAAAATAGTAATGAAACACCAATAAGCAATAATGAAAACAAAAAACTTGGACTAGTGGACACTAGTTCTACATATGAGATAATAGCATTGGATAGTAGCACCCCACCTAAGACACTAGCACCATGTCTTGAACACTAATGCCACTATCAGGATAATAGTGACACATTTTTAAAAATGTCCTTAAACTACCAAATTTTAATTGAAAACACTAAAATTGTACTAAATATGTCAAAATTAGGAAAAGATGACATATCCCTTACCAGGGTAACCTCCTCCTCGGCCTAGATAAGCACCTCCACCTCTTTATACTAGGTCATACCCACTCCTCATCTCCTTGACATACTCTCTATATCAAAAAATAATAATCACTATAAATTCAAATGGTTCAAATTAGTTGTCAAGAATAAACATACCTATTTAAGCCACATTTTAAAAATTCCACTTTACTAAGGTTAAGCTTGCATGCCAATTTCAACAAATAATACTAACTTATTCCAAACATAATATATAGAGAACCATAACTCTAATTTGTTACATTTTTCTTATGAATTAGATCTAACCCCTATGTACCTCACCTTATATTACTTCCACTAATATCCCAATCACATTAAACTCTAGAAAATGATAAAAACCTAATATTTCCTTAAAAAAATTAATATAAATGAAAGGTCCATCCCATTAATAATTTAAAAACAAGCAACTCTATTGCGAAAGATAAATTAATAAACATCCCCAGCTAACTATCACCAACATACTGGATGGTATCACTTTTGGTTAGACACCTTTACCAAAGTTTTAGCTCCCTCACCAAAAAAAGGGGGGCATATACACATAGATTGGTTCTAGATACATGTTCACATAGACACATATATTAACTCATATATAGATTCACACATGGACATATATTAATTTAAATAGACAAATATTCAAATACATAGGTTTACTCAGATATATAGATTTTTAGATAAATAGATTTACTTAGATGCAAATATTTAGACACATAGGTTTACTCAGATATAGAGATACTTAGATATACAATTTTTTAGATATATAGATTTGTATATACACAAGTTTCCTTATTCAAATATTAAGACACATGTTTATATAGATATGCATATCTTTAGACATATATGTTTACTCAGATATAAAAATTACATAGATTGACTTAGATATATAGATATTTAGATACATAGCTACATTACATAGATATTAGGTATAGGGGCATGATGCAGGTCACATGTCCTCAATCATGCAAGGATTCACTAGATTGTATAGATGGAATGAAAATTTATACCATTATATATGTTTATATTGATAGGTTACACTTAGATTGTCACCATGATATCACTAGGATTTCAGCAATTTGGGTCACAGGACCATTTTTAAAAGTTGATCCATAGCCTTTCACTAGACCCAAATTATATAAGCCAAATTATAGTTTTCACCTCTAGTTTCAAATTATATACTTATATTTAGTTAGATATCAAAGTGGGGGAAGTATGTCTTTTTTCTCCACATTTTTAGTTTACATACTCATAGTCAGTCTAGAAATCTGAGTGGGGGATAGTAGGACTTGTTTCTTCACATTTTTAGTTCACATACTCAGATTCAGTCTAGATATTAGAGCGGGGGAAAGTAGGCCTTATTTATCCACATTTTTGGTTTGAATTCTCAACTTTTTTCTAGATATTAGGGTGGGTACAAAATAGTGTTTTATTCCTCATAATTAAATTCACTATTCATATTCAATACAGGGGGTACCCACATTATGGATTTCCTCTTCACATACTTCATTCTAGATCCTCTCTACTTCTTTGGCCAAGAAGTGGGATAGGTCTAGAGCACATTCTCACTAGTAACTATATGTATACATTCCTCTTTTTATTTTATGCTAGTAATTTTATTTCATTGCACTACTATAATAAAAGGTGGGCAATTATATACACCATAATTTTGTCAAAAAACCACAAGTATTATCTTTTTTATCTTTTATAGGAAGGTCTTAGTGATTAATGGATATATTTTTTGCATGGTAATTTTAGGTCTTTTGATCTTTCTAATGTATTTATTTCCCTATTTATTACACCCCTAGTGGTCCTAAATCATCCCATGCTACTCACAATGGCCCTTAGCCTATTCTACCCAGTCTTTGCTCTATTTTGGGACCTCAAGGCACTACCACCCTTATCTATATAGTAATGCAATGATGTTAGTGTCCACCTTTTAGATCTAGTTTAAAATGTTCATTTTATTCCATATTTTATATACTAACCCTCTCTTGAGCCTTCTCTTATGTTGTTATCCATATTTTTCATCTTATTGGCTAGGAAGCAAGGGTATTAAATTCAAATCAAAGTTCCTTTTATATAAAGAGCCTCACAAGGAATTTTAATTATATCACTTACCATCTTAGCACACAATTACATAAAATTAGTCAATATTATAGCTTAGCACATGGCATATTACTTAGCTATCACATCTAGACTTACATGTGTATACAAAGGAAAATGTAACTAACCTATTAATCAATCCTAGCTTGGAGAAGATAAATACTACTTACATATTAGATTGTTGATACATTAGATATTAGGGACCACTGACAAATATGGATCTACTAGACCTAACTAAGGGATATATTACCAAAATAATATCATTAGAGAGGGTTCCAAAGGCTCTAGTCAAATAACACTATGATATAAACCTAGCTAGGTCATATGTTTTCATATTCACTAACTAAATAAAAAGTAAAGTAAAATATAATCTAGTCCTCATCAAATCTTATGGCATAAAGTGGGGGTAATAAATATAAAAAATAAACATGTATAGGAGAATCCTAATTAAGCTATGTATAGATAAAACCCTAATGCATAGAGAGTAATATATTCAAAATCCATTATTTATGCTACTATTATATACTAAGATAGAGTAAAGTTAGAGATATTTACCTTCAATATGAACACATAAAAACTCAATCTCTCCCTTGGTCAAAGGTTCTTTGTTAGAGGTTGTTTTGGTTTGTAAGGATATCTAAGAAAGGCATAAACATCTAATACTTTTACATAAGACAAGATTATTCTCCAAGTATAGACATGAAGCATTAACTCCTCAAGTATAATGGTTGAAGAGTAGATTATAAATAAGTGGAAATGAATAATTAACTCTTGTCTCTCTAAAAAATGTTGAAATGAAAGTGTTTATATAGCTGATTCTAACCATAAAACTTTCTAAAAGTTTACCTGATAAGATCAACCTAATTTGACTCTATATAATTATTTGATAAAATCATGTTAGGTCTCAATCTAGGTCATCCAAGGCTGACCTAGAATCATAATGTTTTTTAAAAATTTGAATACAAGGTTGGCTCACACTGATAGTGTACTATAAACTATCAAAAAGGGTTTTATGATTAAGAAGGGGATAAGTAAAGTGTCAAATTTCTTAGAGGAGTGTGAAATAAAAGAGACAAAGACTAGGAAAGTGTATTGGATAAGGTTATATAGATATCAAGTGGTGGTATATGGGAAAATAATATTGTGAAGCACTAATGGTCTACCCACCCCTTTCCTAATACACCTTTTAAGGCATACACCTAGAGATATTGAGACTCGATGGGTTCCTACAAGTGGAAAAACATCAATAATTGATCAAGTTTGAAAATATTATGTGTATACATATGCCCAAATTTAAGATCATCATGTGTCACTCAGGTGCAACATGGGATGGTGCTTCAATAAAATAACATAGCAACACACAAAACTAAAGCTAAATAAATTATAGTATGTTAAAGCATAAAATAATTGAAAAGAAATGATTTTAATGAATTAAATTATAATAAAAGTAATGTATGCATACCTTGACTTACCTTCATTATTGGATGGTTGTCTATTGTGTTTGTAGTTTTGATTTTGGAGGGCATAGGGACTACTTTGTATAAACCCAAGGATACAAAACTAAAGAGTAAAAATAAAAAAATGCTAGAAATACAAGATAACACACACAATTTAGGGATGACATACTTATAAATTGGGGTGACAAATGCTAAGTTAGGACCAAATGGCCATGTCAAATTTTTAGATTAAATTGGGTAACTAAAAAGATAAGGCTACTTAATGACCTAAAAATTCAAACAAGTAAACCTCAAGTAAGAAAGGTAAAAAAACCAAGGATACATGTAAAAAGGGTAATAAAACATCAATTTGATATTAGTAACAATCCTTAATTAAACAAGGATGAGAAATAAAATGGTGAAACAACATTGATGAGTGAGAAGTAACAATCCTTACTCAATATCAATGGAAAGAGTAAATAAAAGGTGAAAGCAACATTGGTGAGTGGCATGTAACAAAATAACCTCACTCAATAATGGAAAAAGTACATGAAACTACTTTTTTTAATAGTTTTATAAGAAAAATGAAGTGCAATAATGGTTTTTTTAAAATAAAGTAGAACAATTCTAGAAATGTAAAGCAATGGTGTAAATAAATTAATCCATAGTCTCTGAAGCACATTATTCTATTATAAAGATAGATAAAATCAAAATAAGCTAGTGATATCATATTTTTAAGATGTGAAGAAGTGGGAAAATTGATTTAGAATAAAAATTTCCTATCAAGGGGGAATGAAATGGGTGGTGGGTAAATGAAGGAAAAATCAAGGTAGATAAACTCTTTATCAAAGTCAAGAACTTAGATTAGGTTTGTCAAAATAAGAGGACTACCAAAATTAAGGACTTTGAATAAATTTTCATAGCTATAAAAATTTTAGGTCACCAAATGGAGTATAAATATTATCCCATGAAGGATATATGCATGAAATGTAAAATGGATATAAAATCCCATAATGTGTTCCCTATTCTTTAGGACGCTTTATAGAGCTGGTAATCTACTATAAAGATTGGGTACTTTTGTGAAAAATTAGGTAGCACTATATATTTATTTTTGATTTATCTTATCCCAATCTAATGGTCTACTAGACCTCAATGGACCTCAGCTCTATCATGATGCTAATTGTGGAGTTTTATCATTGATTGGAGATAGGAGATGTGTTAAAAATCATGTCTTTTGGTGTGATTTTGACTTTTGATTTTATATGTTTCCTTTCTATTGTTGATTTTTTTTTTTTAAATTATTTTCCTTTTAAATTTTGATTGATTTTTATATTCCTCCTCCATATAGATTCAAAGAACCCAACACGGGTTCTAAAAAAAGACTATCATTTGAAAACTTTGGACTTGGTTACTATGAAATAGAACTTAGAGACCATAGGGTCTAAGATTCTTGTTAATCCATGTGAAATAAAGTGATATCTCTACTTTTACCTTGTTTTATCCTAAGTAGAATGAAAGGATAGGAAATCAATCAGAATGAAACATGAAACAGTTTGAATTTTTTTAAATTACAAAATTTGTTAGAAAAGTGAAATGGGATACAATGATAGGTAAGTATGATTCTTTATCATAAGAATGTATGGAAGTGTAGGAAAACATTCTAAAATATTTTTTTGTGCATGTTTTATATACAAAATAGAAAAAACAAACCTAAGAATATGGGATCATAAACTTGTAGTCATTTTTTAACATTCTAGAAAAGGAACACTTGGTTAAAGAAAGGTTGTTTTGAAGTAATATAATAATTTTATGAGGATGTATTATTTATATCCATGGTATTACACTACAACTCATAAAATATAAAAATAAGAGGGTGAAATAAAGGTAAAATGGTATGTTATGAGGAGGGCATAATCGTATCCATGATCATATATTACAACTCACAAAATAAAAAATCAAAAGAAGGAACAAAGCTTTTGAAAATAATGATGGGAAAGATGGTATTTGTGAGGAGGGATTGGTCCTATCCATGGAATTAGACTGTAACTCAAAAAAGAGAAACCCAAAAGGGTACAAAAATCATTATAATACAATAAAGTGAAAGGAATTCATAAGGAAGATCGGGTCCTATCCATGGTATTACAATGCAACTTAAGAGAAAAATAAACCAAAGGACCAATAAAAGGAAATAAGGTTTGTGGAAACACAAAACTTTATAGAGGGTGAGACATACATAGAAATTATTAAAAAAGTGTTATTAGGATAGCATATAAAAAAATATGATAATAAGGGATGTTTTACCCCCATATTCTCCCTATTCCTTTTAAATATTGGGGACCCACTTTTGTTTTGATTTGGCTTGTGTTTTTTTTAAAGTTTTATTTTTCATTATGTGGAAGTTTTGTAGATTGTTTCTTAATCTCAAACATTCAAAAGTAAAAATAGTGATGTTTTACATTTCAGACTAACTTATTAATGTCTTTCAAAAAAATTATACTTATTCAAGTTTTGGAGTAATGTAGACATTGAAGGATTTGGCCTTCTAAGTTTTTATCACAAGTTTGACTTCTTAAAAACTTTACGCTTTAGAAATTCTTAAGTTTAGGAATTTCTCACCAAAAATTTTATTCAAAACTTGTTCATCAGACATTTTGTTCACAACTTATTCATCAAATTTTATGGTTGGATATTTTTTTTAGGATTTTTGTTTAGAGTTTCCCCTGTTTTGAAGGATTTAGTCACCAGCATTTTCATTCAAGGTTTATGTTCAAAGACTTTGCTTCACAAGAATTTAATGGATCAATCCCAATATGAAACGTGACTCTCAAGTATAAAAAGTTTACTAGGTTTATCTATTAAAGCATAACTAATTCATGACACTTGTAAAAAAACACAAAGACATGGCCTTCCCATCGAAGAAGATAATAAGGTTTGAATTGTGCAGGTAAAGCGTGATTTGACTGTTAGGAATTAAAAGCACATGAATTGAAATAAAAATGAAAAATTTATAGAAATGATTGTAGATATTGACATGCTCATTTATCATACGTAAATTTTGAGGTCAATTATTACTCTATGAATAAGCCCTAGCCACCTATGCATCAACTGCAAAGATGTAACCAATAGAAAAAACTTTTCAAAATATAGGAAACTAAATCTGAGAAAACTAGATGAGAGGTAATGGCTTCATCATCATGGGTTTTTAGAGGAGTAATGCAACCATATAAATTTTCTATTAATATTCTATTGATTATATAGACACTGTGTTTAACTCTACCATCTTCAATGATTAGTATAACAGGTATTTAGACCTATTAGATGTGATTGATGTTGTTGATGCCTTTTCCCAAGAAGAAGATCTATCACTATCACAAATCCAATTGGTGAATTTCCTATCCTCTCTCAAAATACAAGGATTTCACTTTGTGATAGCCAAGCCCAAGGTTATTTTATGTATCAGCCTATTATGAGACTTATTTTTTCCTAGCAAGGTGATAGATAATGTCTTTCTACATCATGTAAATCGTAATATAATTTTGGCTTGTATCTTAGGTGATAATTTCAAAATTTATTTTATATTTTCCAATTCTCGATGATATATTTGATGTGTATAGGGTGGTATCATAGAAGAAGAATAATTTGATTGGAAAATCTCTAAGGGGATGGCTTCTTCCTAGGGAATCTATTTCCCTAAAGGAAAAAGACCTAGTGCCTATCTAAAAGTTGAGAATGGGGGTCTACATTAGGATGGGCATTTTAAACAGGCTCTATAGCTTCCTAACCATCCATTTTATCCACCTAGATTTGATACCACTTTTAGACATGTTAATAACCTCTAACATGGCATTTTCCCTAGGGGACATTATCAAAGTTAGGCTAAGCGAGAAATTTCTACACAAAGATAAATGGTCTAATAGAAGCCATTTTTATATGATGTTGTACCTCCTTAATGCAATAATGAGAACTTTATATTAGAATTATTGCCAGAATCTAGATAATGTGAGTGTAATGGAGACGTGATCACATGAGATGAATGAAGTGCACACCACATAGATGCTAAAGCAATTTGAAAATAACACAAGAAGATAAATTGTACAAGACAAAATGGAGAAAAACAAAATTTGATTCACATGAGATGGCTAAAGTGAGGAATACATATAGAAGAGTACGTAAGTAACTCCTCCACAAAAGGTGGACAAGGCACCCCAAGAATAGATTGTAGCTCATCCATGAAAGGTGGTGACGAGGTGCTAAGAATAAAGAAGTAACTCCCATCAAGGGAGTTACTTATGACATTCTTATGACACCTATGACACATCTATGCCACACACCTGCACATAAGCTAGCCTATCCCACAAATGTAGGAAAACTACATGTATGCACAATAAATACAATTTCCCTAATTAAAAATAGGGAAAAATAAAAACCTACACTAATACCCCCCATAAGCACAGCTTAGGTGGGCAGTGTGGAAATATAAAATGGGTCCTGATAACTAGGCCTATTGAGGTACCCATGTACAAATGCAATCTCCCATAAGATAGAGAAAAGGAGAAAACCCATAGGAAAAAACTCCCCCCCAAAAGAGAGACATAAAAGAAATAAGAGGCTAATGGGCCCCCTTAAAGATGATGCTACTACAGATGTGGACCACACCCTAAGAAGAGCTTGTAGATGAATGAACTTGCTCTCAGTGAAAGGTTTGGTGAAGATGTCTCCAACATACTCTAAAGACTAGAAAAATATCAAGTCAATGACCTGACTAAGAATAAGCTCCTGAATGAAATGCATGTGAATCTCTATGTGCTTGGTTTGCTAGTGCTAAACTAGATTCTTACAAATCTGAATGGTACTCTGGTTATCACAATAAATGATGGTGGGTTGACTAATAGGAATGCCAAACTCAGAAAGAATCCCTTGAAGCCAAATAGCCTTAGTAGCTGCATTAACAGCTCCCTTGTACTCTGCCTCTATGGATGATATAGCAATAGCATTCTACCTCTTGCTAGACCAACTGATAGGACCACAACTTAGAGAGAAACTATAACCAGAAGTGGACTTGTGAGTATGTGAATCACTAGCCTAGTCTGAATCTATATATCCAACCAAGTCAACATCTATGCCAAATCTGTAATGAATCCCATATCTATGTGAGCCCTATATGTAATGCAAGATCCTCTTAGCTACTTTAAGATGCATCTCATGAGGTTCCTGCATAAATCTAGAGACAAGTCCCACTATATATGATATGTTAGGCCTGGTGTGAGTCAAGTAGATGAGACTACCAACAAGTTATCGATACTGAGTGGCATCAACCAATGGTGAATAACAATCAGCCTCAAGCTTGACTCCTGATAGAAAGGGAGTCAGAGATGGCTTGCAATCAGCCACGTGGAACCAAGCCAATAAGTCAAGAGCATAATTAGGCTGTGTAAGAAAAATCCCTGAATCTGACTATGAGATCTTAATGCCAAAGAAGTAGTGCAACAAATCCAAGTCTATCATGTCAAATCTATCTTGAAGAGATGCCTTCACTAATGCAATAGCTGATGAAGAACTCCTGGTGATCAAAAGGTCATCAACATATAGAACCAAAATCAAGAGCAAATCATCCTACTACAAGAAGTAGACATTGGGATTAGAATGGCACCTAGTGAAACCCATTGTGAGAAGGAAGGAATCCATCTTGGCATTCCAAGTGTGAGGGGCTTGTATGAGGCCATAGATAGATTTCCTAAGTCTACATACTAAGGAAGAATCCTAAACAAATCTTGGCAGATGCTCCATGTAGATCTCCTCCTCTAGGTCTCCATGAATAAAGGCACTCTTCATATCCATCAAATGTACATCCCAACCATGTGCTACAACAATAGCCAAGGTGAGTCAGATAGAATTCATCTTTGCAATAGGTGCAAAGGCCTTTGAGTAGTTAATGCCTGCCACTTGTGAGAAACCCTTGGTAACCAATCATGCCTTGTACTTATCAACCGACCCATCCACTGCAAACTTGGTTTCATATATCTACCTACATCGAACCATATTTCTTCCCTTAAGAAGTGAAGTCAAATCCCAAGTGTGATTTTTGATTAAGGAAGAATATTCTTCATCCATAGCATTATCCCACTCAGGTACCCCTGATGCCTCTTGAAAAGTATATGGATCCAAAACTAAAGCAAAGATGGCATGTGGATCTCTCTGAAAATCTGCCCTAGTACATCTGTCATCTGCAGGATCTCCTGCCCAAGTGCCAACACTCTCAAGTGTCTGTCTAGCCCAAAGTGGCCTAAAAGTGGGCGAGTTAGGTGCTACCTCCTCATCCTCTAACTAACTAGAGGTGGATGACTTTGCATCTTTGTCCTTGATGCCTAAACTCAAAGAAGAAGAGATGTTTATGGCTCAAGAACCTATTATGGCTGATCTAAATTTGATGAGAAATCATCATGAAGTAGATTTGATGAGGGAGAAGAAGTATCAAGTGTTGAGTCTCTAGGACTCTCCTAAAAATGGACACTTCTCTTGATGAAAAACTCATGAGTGACTAGAACTAGAAGGTGATATCCCTTAATACCATCTAGATATCCTACAAAGATGCAAGGCTTGGACTGACATTCCATAGCTTTGCATTTCTTCTTCAGTATGCGGGCCATGGCTGGGGATCTAAAAACTCTAAGGTGCTCAACATCAATTTTCCTTTTATGCCAAGCTTCAAAGGGTGTTATCCCTTTCAAATATTTATGAGGAACCCTATTTTAAATGTAGGAAGCATAATTAATGGCTTCAGCCTAGTACTATGGTGCTAAGGATTTGGAGTGAATCATATAGCTACCCATCTCTTTCAAGAACCTATTTTTGTATTCATTAACCCCATTCTATGAAGGACTATAAGTGATTATGCATTGCAAATCAATACCCTCTATGGTGAAAAACTTCTCAAACTTGATGCTAACATACTCCCCTCCATTATCAATTCAAAGGACCTTGATGGATTTCTCACTTTATTTCTCAACAAGAGCCTTGAAGTCTAGAAAATTTTCAAACGCTTCAGACTTTTGTTTGAGAAAATATATCCAAGTGTACCTAGAGAAATCATCAATGAAAGTGAGGATGTACTTCACCCTTATGAAAGATGGTTTGGGAAAGGGTCCTGATACATCACTATGGACTAACTCCAAAGGTTGTGAAGCCCTCCAAGCTTTGCCTTTGTCAAATTTTGCTTCAAGATGCTTCCCAAGGGAGCACCCCTCAGAAAGTCCTTTTGAGAATTGGACATGAGGCAAGCCAATGACCATGTCATTTTTTCAAAGTTGCTCAAGGTAGCAGTAGTTAAGGTGGCCAAACTGCTCATGCCACAATTTTCTAACTCCATCTAAATGAGTCAGCAATGCTATTGGAGAAGAATCTGATGCAAAATGTGAGGTGTATAACCTTGCTTGGTGATCTGCCCTACCTACTACCACTGTAGTATGACTATGCAACTCCCTGATAGCCACTGAATCTGGTGAGAAATCAACTCTCATGCCCTGACCAATGTGAGTGATTTGGTACACTGATAGGAGATTGGTTGAAAGAGAAGGAACACTTAGAACATTATTGAATGTTCTTCCTTCCATTTCAACTGACCCTCTCCTTATAACAGAAACTAATGTGTCATCACCCAAACTAATTGAAATCATGCTACAAGGCTCTAAAGATGAAAAATCAACTAGTGAATAGCCCATGTGGTGAGAAGCACTCAAATCAATGAATCATGATGATGTATAAGCTATAGTAGCTACAAAGGCCTTGCCCTTTTCTTTCTCCTTACCCTTGCCTTTTGCCTTGGTAGAAACTTGGGTAGATGAATATTGCTTGATGTACTCAGGAACACCTACGTTGTGCTTCTCTAGAAGATGAGTTAGATGATCTATTTGTTTATTCATGCAATTGTGTTCATCATGCCCTATCCTTTTACAATATTCACACTTAACCTTCTCCTTCTTAGGTTTAGCATTGTAAGAGGAAGACTCAATGCTGTTTTTGGTAGGATTGTTGTTTTCATTCTTCTTCTCCTGGTCCTTGTTCTTTTTCTTCTTCTCCTTTGTTGAAGTCTTATCCCTACCATTTCTAGATATCAAAGCCTGGAGTTGAGTAGAATTCATTGCGCCCATTTGAATTAGCTTATCTTGCTCTCTAGTCAAGTCGGTAATGAATGAATCCAAAGAAGGCATTTTCCATATAGTGCCAAGGGCACTTTTTATGGCATGGAAAGTGGAGACAAAGACTGAATAGCTTGGACCTAAATTTGTGAGAATAAAAGGAATGAGTTGATCATCTTTCTTCTCTATCCCACATTATTTCAATTGCAATCTAAGGGCCCTAAACATAATGAAGAAGACTCATAGGGTGTCAAAGTTGCTAGGACTTAGACTTATGAGTTCATTTTTGAACTCATGACCTCTCATCTCATCAAGCTTCACAAATAAGTTTTCTAAGGCGTCCCATATGTCATTAGTAGTCTTGGAGGATTCTAAATGAAAGAGAAGTTTTGGAGACACATACAAGCTCAGTAATCCATAGGCTTCATCACTATAATTATACCACTTGACCTTTTCAGCATCAGTGTTAGGTTTCCTGCTTCAATACCCATGGTGATCCTATACAACCCTTTACTTCTAAGAATGATTAACATTTTAACCTTCCATTCATGATAGTTGAAGGGTGTTAGGGGTTTAAGTTGAAAATAATCCATTTTTAGCTGAATTTAGGTGAAGTTGTGTTGATTGCAAGTTGTGAAATTATGTAGAAAGGAGAATGAAAGCAAAGATATGCAAGTTGTGAAAAGTAATCACACCGCCCAAAATGTTGATCCCCTCAAAAATATGTAAGTGCATGCTCAAAAGAAATTAGGCTTAGCTAAGAATGCATCATAGAGCAATCAGTGCAAGACTTAAGCAAATAGGACATCGGACTCAGTCAAAAATGCATCTCGAGAGACCCAAATTTTAGGCACTTTATAAACTAGTAAATTTTTAACAAATAACAATCCTACACTATGGAGAATTGAATTACAAACACTTTTTCAAAAAATGGCACCCAAATCTGAGCTACGATTTGCAAGATATTAAAGGTTCAATTTTCCCATAAACTAGCGTTTTTGCAAAAAAAAGCACTAAAACATTAAAGAAATGCTTGTTATGAGAGAGAAAGTGGACTTCCAACCACTCATTTGATTTTGCATGGAAATAGGAATCCAAAGGAGGTTTGTGTGAGGGGCAATTGGCCTCCTACCAACCCAGGCCTCACCCTTCGTCTTCGTAGGTCGAAGATACAAGTTTTAAATAAAACCCCCAAATTACTAAACTATCTAAAAAACTAAATATTCAATCAAATTGACTAATTTTTGTTTTACAAGTCAATTTTTAATTTCAACTAATGAAGCAAAGATATAATTGATGGATGCCATGTGTCCAAGGGGCGCCACATGGGATGCCAAGCAAGGAAGGGGCACCAAAAAATCACAGTCCAAAATTTAACTTGTAGAAAAGACAAAATAGAAATATGCAAACTTGATAGAAGCCATATGGCCTACTTGGCACCTTGTAAATAGATTAAAAAATCAGCTGGAAGGACTACCTGAGGTGTGGTTGAAGGATAACAACAGAAGTTTGGTGCAGAGTTCTAAAAGTTTGGTGTGGAGTGCTAAAGGCGTCGCTGAAGGTTCCTTGCAAATAGAAAACTAGACAAAATGGGATGTTGTACGGGTTTGGTCAGCTATTGGAGAGCATGTGGGTCTACAAAAAGGATTATTGCTACTGGAAGGATAGAAGCTTGGTGCAAAGCAAAAGAAGGTTGGCGCAGAGTTATAGAAACTGCGCCTGGACTGAAGCAAAAAGTATGCTCTACCAGAAGAGTGTTGATCCTCTCTCTTCTACTCCACACAACAATGGCACCCAAGAACAGAAACAAAACTAGCACCTGAAGTGAATATAGCCAAGACACCCAAAGGCCAAGGATCCCAAGATGCAAGAAATGATACCAAAAATGATATTGAAAGTTTTTGTAAAATTTTAGATCAGATCTAAAAATAAAAAAACAAAGAGAACTCCACTCCTCTTGATTTCAAAACAAACTAAAAGCATAACCAAACACATGATTATCAGGTTTGCTCTGATACCATATCAGAGTTATTGCCAGAATTTGGATAATGTGAGTGCAATGGAGATGTGATCACATGAGATGAAGCAAGTGTACACCACATAGATGCTAAAGCAATTTGAAAATAACACAAGAAGATAAATTGCACAAGAGAAAATGGAGAAAACCAATATCTGATTCACATGAGATGGCCAAAGTGAGGAATACATAAAGGAGATTACATAAGTAACTCCTCCACAAAAGGTGGGCAAGGCACCCCAAGAATAGACTGTAACTCCTCCATGAAAGGTGGTGACAAGGTTCTACAAATAGACAAGTAACTCCCATCAAGGGAGTTACTTTTGACATTCTTATGACACCTATGACACATCTATGACACACACCTCCACATAAGCTAGCCTATCCCACAAATGTAGAAAAACTCCATGTATGCACAAGAAATATAATTTCCCTAATTGAAAATAGTGAAAAATAAAAACCTACACTAATACTTTATACTTGGACTATGGGTCACTTTGGAGATGAGATTTAGACTACATAAAGAGTCTCATCTATGATTATTATTTATTTATGCATGTATATCCTTACACTAAGCATATCAATTGCATTATAAAAAGTGTATATCCTCAGGTATGGTAAAATATCCATGAGGCCCCACTACGGTATATGTATATATATATATATATATATATATATATATATATATATATATATATATATCTATATATATATATATATATATAAGAGTATAGTAGATACATTATCACCTCATGGTGACTATTGGCTATATCCATATTATATAGTGATTATGGTTGTTAGTAATAAGGTCAACCCACTACACTTCCCCAAGTATGTGCCTAATAACCTCATAGAGTAAGATATTGCATTTCATCTTTGGTGGAGTATAGAAGAAGATATGATAAAGAAAAAGAAAATCACATTCTAAGGATCCCATATGGTAATAGGTCAAATGTGTTATACAATATGGAAACATTTTGCGGAGGTTGGTAGTAAATAGAAGAATTATTCATTGACCACCCTACCTCATAGATATTAGCACCCTCATGTTTTTATTTATAAAAATATCAAAAGCTTTGGTATTCCATACCAACACATTCTTTATGACCATGATTTCCTATTCCTAAATGCAAAAAATGATTCCCAAGTCATGTCAAGGGCATAACTGATAGGGAATAGGGAGGAAAATTTGAGGATAATTCAAGGATAACCTTCAATTTTGGTTCAAGAGGTTCATAAAAGGCTTTCACCCCCTGGACAATGGAGTACTTCAAACTTCTAGGTCAACAGACCCCAAAAACCAATAGAGGAATAAGGAGATCCTTCTCAAAAATATCCCCAAGTATTGAAGGCCACTAAGGTAGGTACTAGTGTCAATAAAATTGAGCATGGAGGAGATCAAAAGGATCTAATTTTCTTGGACTCTATTGATTCAAAAATCTAAGATCACCCAGTTGTGTCACTTATGAAAAAATCTATAGGTGAAGAGGTTCTTACTACCCCAATTCAGTGATCCTCCTCCATAAGAGATAAGGCTACAATCTTATACAATATAAAGCTAAGGGATCCTCCCCTCTTAAATAACCCAATTGCTGATGAATTACTAGTAGTCACATATTTAGTTCAATAAAAAGCTCCACTAGAATGAATTATGGATAAAGAGGAGAAATTATAAAGAGAAAAGGCCTTTAGCTTCATATATGACAAAGTAATATCACCTATAAATGATGACTAATCATGTAAGAAGCCCTAGCCTTTAGTCCCTTCTTTCCCAATTTCCTCTTTTATTCTCCTTTCTTCAGTAGGTTCATTTGATTCATTTCCTCTTAGTACTATCACATAAACACCTCTAGTCACTCAAAAAATAGAGGATGTTTCCTTTACCCTTATTGTTTTTATTTCCCTAATAATTCCAACCATATTTATTATTTCCACCACTACACAAATTACCTCTAAGACTACCTTCATCCATCCTAAAACTAAAAGAAAAGCTTCTAAGAAGGTCGAAGGGGCATTGGCAAGCTCCCAACTTCATGTATCATCCACTTAAATAATCTTTCCAATCCCTTCCACCACCTCCTCCCAATGCACTACTATAATATTATCAGGGAGGCCTAAAAGTGGAACACATGTATATACAGTCCACCCACTACCCAAATATGGGGGTGTGGATATGTCTAAAATCATATGGCCCTGCCTTTCTAACTTAATACTTAAAGGAGATTTAAAATAAACATCATAAGATCAATTGGTTGAGATTATAGTTGAGGACACACAACAAGTGAATCTAGCACAACTATTCATCCCTCCATGAGTAGTTGATCTCAGATCAAAGGCTTCTCAAAATTGAAATTTGAATATCTTAGAGTTTTCATTGATAAGATCCATGTTTGATAAACCTACAGGAAGTTTCCAAAGGGTTATGGAGAGGAAATTAGAAGATTAAAATGGAATGGAAATCAATTGAAAATAAAGATAATAAGTCTTTACCTTATATAAAAGGAAGAACATGAAGTTGGGATAGTACCCATTTATAGAGTAATTTAAGTCTTATATTGAAACTCATAAGGATGCTTTGATGGCATTGAATGATGGGACTAAAATGGACAGGTAGGAGCTTGAAAAAGAGTTAGAAAAAAATAAAAGAGTGGTAATAAATGGTCCACATTCCTTATGAAATTGAGACCAAGGTTCAAGATGCCACATCAAAGCTATACGATGCTCTAGAATAAAATACTACAATGAGGTCAAAATTGGATCCTCTTATAAATGAGACTCATAATTTGTTTAATTCTTTGAAGCATGATGAAAATAAATTAAAGTTACTTATTCTTTATACTACCAATAATTATTATAACCATCTTGATTTAATGATACCATTGGAGGCTTCAATGCCCTCAAATTGATGTCAATTATAACTTAGGAGGATAGTTATTAGATCATAATATCTAGGGAAATAATGCCAAAGTATTAGGAATATAAATCTCTCATTTTGCAAATCCTAGAGGAATTAAATCTATCAAAGGAAATAGACTCAATCGATAAACTTATTAGTAGGATTAATTTTGATCAACTCCTTCAACAAGCATTGAAAAACTTAAAAAAAGAATTTAGGTATTATTAATTGAATAAATTGATGCCAAGCTAAATTTTTATAGGAAGAAGCTGATGGAAATAGAAATTTTCTAGAATAAACTTCTATAACACAGAGGTAGAGCATGCCAATCTCCTTGAATAGGTGAATAGGTTACATAAAACCTCATTACTAAACATGGACATTATTATATATTATCATGATGTAGGATATAAGTATTATCTTGATTTGTAAGAAAATAAGAAGACTAACATTGCAACTTCTAATTCATCACCAATATCTATTATAACGTCTCCAATAATTAGTAGAGCCATGTAAATGCTTGTCTAGCCTTAGGTCAAAGGCTAATTTTGTGTGCATCCATGTAAAGTAATTATTTTTTAATCATATTATATTCCTTTTATAACTTTAATATTAATGTTACCTAAATTATTAGTAAGCATGCACATGTTGCATCACATTATACAAGGTAAATATATTTTGACAATTTTAAGTTAACTATTAATATGCATACATGCATTTTTAAAACTATAATTAGAAATTAGGTTCAAATTATCCAATGTAATTATGTATTTTAATTAAAATTGAGGATGATTCACTCCCTCCCCAAGTCTATATATATTTCTAGAACCCACATTTGTAGAGGGGTCAAAAATCTCAATACATGAAGAAGTGAAATTTTGATTGTCACACAATAGTGTTGGTGCCTTTTCCAAATTATTTGTAATAAGATTTTATATTTTTTTATTTGTTTGATTTATAAATTATAAGTGTGAAATAGCTATAAATAATTCCTTTTTTTATAATTAATATGCTGATTTTATATGTGCAATGGTTATTGAATAATTTGCAATTATTATTGATTATATGCAACTAGGTTGATTGTCTCATCTTTATGAGTGTGAAAAAGTGTTTTATATGATATATTATTCTATGAGTGTGAAATATATACCTTATATACATCCATGATATAATCTATAATATTCTAATCATGGGTGTACAAAAACTACTTTAAAATGAGCAACCTTTGACCGAGATCTTTGAGTTCCCTATATCAATGTTTCCCAAACTGATTGAATATGTTTATATGTGTGTGTGTAATATCTAATAGTTAAAAACACTAGTTTTTAAGACATTTTTCAATGAGTAATACATCCCAAAGGTAATTATTTAAGTCATATATCCCTCTTTTTTCTCTACCCTTCCCTCTTTTGGAGTTTATTTCTGAGATTCACCCACTTTAAATTAGTATCCATCCATCTACCAACTCACCTAGTTTTAAATTTGTTTTAGATATAATTCATCCATACATAGTCTCAGTTTCCAACTTACATGTTCTAACTACTATTCCATAACTTGATTATTGAACCACATACCTTCAACACATGCCATGGAGTGGAGTTTACCTCCATTATCATCCTAAAATGTTAGAGGCTATCTCATTATGATTTGGTGTGTTTTAAAATGACATCAACATTATTTATTTAACTAGAAGGAGGGTAGTGGATGTTTAAATAAAAGAGGTTAATCCCTAGGTTGAGATAAATTGGAGACACTTACGAGAGTGACTAGATCTAGAGATTAGACTAGTCTTCTAATCTCACTTTACTAGAATAAATAGGGAGCCCAATGAACCAATCCAAGACTTTAATTTAAGATTTCATAAGATGTAGACATTGTTAATCCTGACATATAAACCAACATAAGTGTTGGCATTATAAATATACAACAATGCTTTAGATCTAATTACTAAAATTTTACTGTGAAGGGATGCTACTACAAAAACTTTGTCATTGGCCTAAGAAGAGGCCATAAAAAATGATGGGAAGCTTAATCCTTAGGTGTATGGTATACCTAGTATCAATTTCTATCTTCCAACTTTTAATCTAATTCCATGTGTGAAATAAAACATCCCCACATTTTAATTAGAATCAGTTCTACACATTGCCTCCTCTAACATAGACATCACATCCAAATTATAGTGTATTAAACAAGAATAAACATGGAAATAGTTAATATTATAACATTTGTTTACATCCCCTACTATAGTTACCTAGGGCATGAATTCCATTAAAGTAGATCTAGATGCCATACAAAAAATGGTCCATAAATTAAGCAATGATTTTTTTATCACGAAAAGAAAGATAGGTAATGCTAATGGACCAAATAATAATAAAAATTTTGGGTTCTAAAGGTATAACAGACCCTTCAGTAGGTCTATAAATAATACAAATAAGTCTAGCAAGCCTACATAAATCAGTATAATAGAGATAACCTTGAGAAACTAGTGTAAAATCCATAACATGTCTCAACATGGTAAACTTGATTATGTTGAGTTTTGCATAGAATTTTAGATATTTCAAAGAGAGATGGTGAGGTAAGATTTGATGCATAACCCACCAAAATTCTATCTTGACTCTAGCTCTGTAATCACTATCATGTTTTTTGAGACCCATGAGTTTCCTTTTATCAAATGAAGATGAAAACATTAAAAAGGATAACATTGATGAGATCCATGCCTTATATCAATATCAAAAAGGTGGTTAAAACTTGAGGAAAAAATAACATCTACTCCTCCAAATAATACATCCATTCCATTCAATTCAAAATATGATAATAATCCACCTCCCTTGAAAGGGAATGATTAGCCTCAGAATAAGGAGGAACAAATTAGAGGTAGGTATAAAATTGTTGAAGATGTGATGAAAATCAAGTCAAACATCACCGTTCATGAATTACCCTAGATTACTAAATACAAATAACTCTTATGGAAGTATATCATAGGGAAGGCCAGCATAGAAAAGACAAAGGTTCTTATAGAGAAAATAAATTCTTTTAAAACCAATGTCATATATAAAAGCAAGTCATAGATTCCACCTTTTATGCTGACTATTAGGGATTTTGGAAAAACTATTCATAAATGATTAGTTGATATTGGAGCTTTAGCCACTATGATGCCTAATTCTATTTGTCAAAATCTTGGCCTAAATCCAATGCATTTAAATAGAATAATCTCACAATTAGATAAAATAGTGGTACTAATGATTAGAGAACTAACTAATGTATGTATTTAGGTACTATTTGAGCCATGAGTACAAATGACTATCAATATATTTATAGTATACATGCCTAAAGGGTATGGAATGTTGTTGAGTAGGGACTAGTCTAATACACATAATGGATACCTCTTAATAGATTTCTCTCACATTTGGTTACCATGAATAGGCCTTTCAAACAACATCTATATTGATCAGGAACCAAGAATGAAGATTCCTATCATAGAGTACAATGTCAATAATGAAGAGGTGAATTATGAATTCACTAGTCTTGGAATTTACACAATCACCACATGAAATGAAATATAAGAACTAGAATCTTACAACCTTACATAGCTATGGACTCTCCACTTTGATGATGCTAATCCAAACAGGGATCAGGGATATGAATTAAATTAATTAATCCATAAAGAAAGAAGTTCTTAGAAGAATACAGATTATAGTTCCCTTGTACCAAAAAATGATTTGAATATGAAGCATTAATTTTGGTATTGCTCTTTACCCTAACAAATAATGTCAAGCAATAGTTGGTATATAAGGATTTTGAGCTAGTACTCAATTAGGTTAAAAATAATTACCAGTGTAAGTTATCATAGCTAGAAAGATATAAACATAGAGCATGGGATTTGATTTAATCTTTTGAGAATTTCAATATAGTGCCTATTCCTAGATTAAAAAAAACCAAACTATGGATTCACTAGCTACTTTGGTTGTCAAATTAAATCCTCTCCAAGAATCAAGGTATAGAGATTATCCATTGAGCTAGTACCTTGTCCTTGTATTCATAACAACATAGAGAATTTCAAAGTATTTGATTATGACCAATAGATTATCTGATTTCAAACCAACTTAGGACAATTTGAGTCCCAAATCATTGATGACAAAGAATTTAGTTATCTTTTCCAAGAGGAGTTAGGCAAGGAAGGTGTCATCTAAATCAAATAAAATCATTTAACACATGTATTATTTTACTTATAAAGAGAACCTGGAATATATCCCCAAGCTCAACAATAAAGGTACACTAATTTTAGTGAGACTAACTTCAAAAGGAAGAATTTAGGGGATGATAATAACCCACATTATATCAACATTGGCTTTATTTTAACTCTAGAATAAAGGTAATAGGTGAAAGATTTACTCACTCAATACAAAGATGTGATTATATGGATGTATGATGACTTGAAGGTTTATGATCTAAAGTTCAACACCCATACAATTACACTAAAACCACACCATAATCAACTTAGACAAAGATAGAGACTAGTAAACCCCATCTTGGAATATCTCATTCAAAGAGAATTATCAAAGTTGTAAAGTGCAAGGATAGTATTCCCAATCAGACATTCTAGTTGGGTGGTGAATTTAGTCCTAGTCAAAAAGAAGAATGGATAAATTTGATTATGTGTTTATTTCAAAAACTTGAATAAAGCTTCTAAAAAGGACAACTATCCACTACCCTCCTTAAATAGTGTTATTCAAATATTCAGTAGATTTAAAATGATTTTATTCCTAGATGGATTTTTTAGGTTATAACTAGGTGCTAATATAATTAGAAGATATAATGAAAAAAACATTTACCATAATGTAGGGTACATATGCATACATCAAGATTTCTTTTGGCCTAAATAATGTAGGATCCACCTTTTAGAAAGTAATGGATCATGCATTTCAAGGATTGATAGGTAAATGTATAATACTATATATGGATGACCTTATGATTTTCTTCAAGAACATGAATGATAATGTAGGCCATATGCAATCAATCTTTGAAATATGCCAAAGTTTTGGCATCTCACTAATCCCAAAGAAGAGCATATTTGGAGTAACCGAGGTAAGATTTTGGGATGTATCATTACTAATGAAGGGATCACCATTGATATAGATAGAATCTATTGATGATGAAAATTATATCATCAACTAATCAACCCTTTTATCTATCATAAAGGTGAAGTTAGAATCATGCTGATCTAATGGTATGGTTATAAAGGTTAAATTATGATCATAACTATGGGAGGGGGTTTTTAAATGTTCAAGAAACTAATAAATAAGTTATCAAATGTAACATATTCCATTATAATTTTATAAATCCTCTTTATCAAATAATGAATCAATTTAGATATGTATTTGTAATATATCCTCTCTGAAAGAGAAGGCCTATTGATTAGATAATATCTTGAAGGAAAGAAATTTGGCTCAGTAAAAAAAAAATATTTTATGTAATATCTTGTTCCTGCTATGATATCTTCCAAGTAAATTCAAGATAACAAACTAAAAATATAAGATAGATTTGAGATAATCAAGATAATTATATCCTCAATCAGGTCAATATTCAAGTAGAAATTAACCCAAAGAGATACAAAAAACAACAACCAAAAATTTAACTAAAGAAGCAAAGAAAAGACAAACAAAAAATAGCTATGTTTAGAAAAGATGACAAACGACTAAACCACTAAATCTAAACAACTAAGTAAATAAAAAAGAAAATAACTAAATATCTAAGCAAATAAATCAATCTAAGAACTTAAGAACCTAAGTGTAATTAATAAAAATAAACTAGAAAGAAATAATATAATCTAAGAACTAACAAACTTAACAAATTAAATACTCTAAATCTAAAATAAACTTCAAACTAAGAATCTGACATCTAAACAAGTAAAATATATAATATAAACTAAACTAAATCTACAAATTTAATATTAAAAAAATTAATAAGTAAATCTCAAACTATATTAAAACTATAAAAAGTAATCAAAGAAACCAAATTTAACTTTAAAAAAGTGGATAAAATAAAAATCTAAGAGAGTAACTTAAGAAAACAAAAATAAACACATAAACTAAATAAATGGAAATAAAACTAAATTAATTAAATATTAATCTAAAATGAAATAATCTATATTAAAATATATTTGATATAAATTACAATAGAATTTAAGTGTCTCAAAGGAGAGTCATCTTAGTTGAGAAGATAAATTTTGTTTAAGAAACCAACATATTTATTTATAAATACTTCACCGATATATTTTACAATCAAAATAGATCAATGAAATGGCATAAATAGATAAGTTTTCATCATTATTCAAGTTGAATACTTGGATTCTAAAAATAGGACTACAATAACAATCATGAAAATATATTAGGCTTGATAAACTTTAGATAATCTATTATAAATGATATAAAAAACTGGATATACTTGTGTTGCCTAAGCAATTACTCAACATTTAGAAAAAATACCATTGGGTTTATCTAAAAAAATCATGCTATTTTAGAAAAGTTGAATAAAAAAAAGTGAGATTAATGATTGAATTCACAAATTTATAGGTCCTTAATACATGTTTTGTTCATCCTATTCGAATAAATCCTTGATCTCCTTTCATACTTCAAACTTAGTTGAAAAATATGTTATAACTAGCCATAGTTAGTTATTAGTTTATCTTAACTAATGGACTTTAAAATTCAATTATTTATAAATAGTTATTAGTTCATGTAATATTTAATTAAGACATAAAAAGTCTTAATAGATCAAGTATTTGATTATAAATCAAGTACTATCTTAACGGGTGAGAACCCCTATCAATTAATAATAAATAGAATACATATATCAATTAATAAGTAGATAAATCAAATATTTACAAAACTATATTTATATCAAACCATAATTCATAATCTCAAATTAACTTAGGCATATATATATATATATATATATATATATATATATATATATATATATATATATATATATATATATATATATATATATATATATATATATATATATATATATATATATATATATATATATATGAAATTAACGTCTGTTATACTTTCCAAATACCACTATGAAAATATAAAAACTGAAAGTTAAAATAACATATCTAAAATGTTTTAAGTATTAAAATTTGATAGTACTTGAAATCCACCAACTTAAATTTTAAATATTAAAAAGAAAATTCAACCTAGTGAGGTTCAATAATCATCATAGTCTAAAAGGACCTCATTTACTACCTTCCCTTGCTCATTTATGCATTCATTATACTCCATTTCCACAACTAGAAGATGAACTATATTTTTGCTTGTATTAGTTGAAGGATAATCAATCTACAACTTAATCCATTTGAGCACTCTTAATTCAATAGGAGTATCAATATCATTCTGAATCTCTAATATTTTACCTAAAGAACCTAGATGGACCTCTAGTGTACATTTTTTACCAGCTGAAATAGGCTTCTCCAAACTTTGTTTCTTGCATCCCATAATAGGATCCCTTTGAAAAGCTGAAGGCTCAATATAGATTAAAGGAATGATAAGGTTAAAATTTTTTTTAGAGTGATCTATTTCAATATCAAGCTAGGTGATTCTATGAATAAGTTGTGGTTCAATAACAAGCTCAATTCTTTCAAGAAATGGTGACTAGATCACCAAATTATGTGAATTGCTTTGGAAATGGTGTAAGGAACTACTATGTAAAGGGGTCATAACACTAAACCTACATCCATAAAATCCTTGATTTCTCTTATTATTGGATGGATTGTGGGGCAAATTATTTAGGACATTCCAAAACGCAAGGTCTACTGCATCAAAATGAATGGACATCCTATCACCCCTGTGAAATCTAGGGCCAAATATCCTATTCCTAAAAGCACCCCTTGGGATTTTTTTTTGGCTTTTGTTGGTTCACATTATCTAAATTTTGATCACATCCTTTATTATCATTACTTCTACTTGACCCAGGTTGATCCCATCTAGACTTATTAAAATAATCTAAAATATATTCAAAGTTGATAATAGAAACCAACATATATTCATTCAAAATGAAACATAATTGTACTTTAAAAACATAGTCACATATCAATATAAATTTTGAAATGAATTATACCAATTTTATCCAACATCATTATACTATCCCATTTATTTCATTAAAAAATATAATATTTGATTGTTCTCTTCTAAAATTAAGTCTTCAAATAGAATTATAATAACATAATTATATTTCAAAATATTCTGATATATCTTAATGTAGTTTATATCTTCACTGTATCAAATTATTTAAAAACCAAACTGAATCAATCCATAATTAATGTAGAATTTCAAAAATTTATTCATGAAAAGTATCTTCTTAGAAACTATCATCTTTGTATATGTCATATTTCAAACTAGAAACAAGCTTATAAATATTTTAAATATCAACAATATACTATCCAAACTTCAAATGAAACCCTAATAAAATTTAACAAAAAAATCTCATTAAATTCTTGAATCAAGCCCCAACATAGTTCTATGAGATGATTCCATACTAATACTTTTCAAAATGTAACACTACATAATATTTTGAAGCCTAAACTATTTATTCAAAATATAATCTTCATCAAAATTTTCAAGCAAGAAACAATTGGCTTCCTTAACTTACTATTATTTCAACATCCAATTTCAAAACCAAACCTAGGATTTCGATACTGAGATGTACATCCAACATAAACTTCATATTTTTATCTAGCTCTTTCTTATAAAGAAGAAGATTTTATAATGAGACTTTATTTTATAAAATTATGGATTTGAAATAATAAAAATAGTCATGTTTATATATATTCAACTACATTCAGATATAACCTTTCAACTCACATCTAACCACATCATTCAAACATTTCAAACTAATCATGTAACAACATGCAAAGTTGTTTTCAAAAACTCAAAGTCTATAAGAACATTTTGAAACCTTTTCCAAATTTCACAACATATGAATACAATGTCTATTTATAAAATTGATGCCTTATGATATTCTGAAACTAAAAATAACATCTTGTAACAACACTACATTGTTCTCATGGAAATCTAGGACTAAAGTTATACCAAAAAAAAGAAACCCTATATATTTAGATATCCAACTTCAACCAAAAACCAACACATGTGGTTTAAAACAACAAAACTTTCTCAACCCAAAAACCTTAAACAAGTCTCTCAAACTATAAAATGTTTGAAACATCCATATATATATCTGGCTTGTAGAAATCTAAATATAATATATACTCTTTCAAACCATATCAAAAATGCATACTCAAAAAAGTCTCAATATATTCAAAAGATTATGTCCAAATCCAAAGAAACAAACATCTCTTAGCTCCATCATTCACCAAAATATTTATCACAATCCATGTGAATCAATTTTTCATGCAAGAAATAAGATATTGGAATAAAAAAAACTATAGGCTTTCTTTCTAAAATAAATGTGTAGAGATCTAAACCAATGACTTCATCAAAATCACTGACATGCAGATTGAAACCATTTTCCTTTCCAAAATTGTCTAAATAACTCATATTTTGTTTTAAAAAGTTATTAAACTTGTTCACAGTATAGCTGGTAATACTTTCCTGTAACCATTTTGCTCAAAATTCTTCTCTACAACTTGAAATCTACTCAAAATCCGAACTAAAAAAGTTTCCTTTTCACAAAAATCTTTCAAGGATGACCAACCAAAATGAAAAGAGGACTATTTATATTTACCATCCCCCATCAAAACTGACTTGGCTTTGTGCTCAATTCCTATTGGATTTTTTCAACTTATGATAAACTTAGTAATTCTACTAACTTAGTCACTAACATGATCAAATTTGGTAATGACTAATCCTCTTATTAACTTATCACCAACTTCCAATAATTGAGGCAAGTACACTTCATTATAAAGTATCAAAATACCAAAATCCTAGCATGATCTTGAAATATCCTTGAGTATGCATTTCCACTAACTTCAATCAAATCAATGTGCCTAGATGTCTTATCAAATAGACTATCGACTCGGATACCAATTCACCAAGAAAACATATCACATCAAGCAAATTCATAATTTGACACAAAATCATACATATCACATTTTAAAAATCCCAACCTTATATCTTTTTAAATGTATGCCATTAATATATTGACCTAGGTAAAAACATTCAAAACCACCATGTCTTGATAGTTATTAATATCATTTCAAGACCTTAGGTTATATATCCCTAGGTTATGATCTTTAGAACATTTGAATTGATATCATTTTATAACTCAAGCTAAGCAACAATGACTTAGGAACCTTAATAAAATTTGAACTTAGGATTTATCACTTAAAACTTTCGAATCTTTTGATATTTATATCAAAGCAATTTCAATATGTCAACAATTTCAAAATCCATTATATCACAAGAAATGAAAATGAGTCATCAATTGAATCTATAAAACAAATATAGTTGTCTTTCAAAATGAATTGTATTCCTTCTAAATGATATTTCTTATGATTAAATTATAACTAATTGAGGTTTATTTTTAAAATAAGAACTCATATGATTTCCAAAACAAATGAAATGATGCATTTACCCAAAAATACAATGTTTTCTCAAACTATAATAATTATGATTTCACAATTCAAAAGTTGAACCAACAAGGATATAAAATAACCAATTATATACCACTTTATCTATTTAAAACCAAGTATCACATTATCCACGTATACCAAATGGTCACCATAGATTGCTTAATTTTCCAAAGCTAAAAGTATAATCCATAAGTTGTTATGATAATCCACATTTATTAATATCAAATAGATATGTGAAATATCATAGAAAATTATATATGATTCCAAATTATAGTATCCTTATTTAAAACTACAATGTTATATTATAATCTAATCATGCACTAGAAAAAAGCAAGATAATTGATCATGAACATTCAGAATGACAAATATATATGCATGTTTTATTGCTTTTTCCTCTATGATTTTTATAACCACTTAAAATATAAGAATGAATTTATAAACCAATCATTATAAATTCATAATTAAAAATATTCATCCAAATATAATACTAATTAACCATATCCCTGACCTAGTTTTAAATTTCATGACCAAGTCATCTATATGGTAGAAAGTATTAGTTTTATAAAAATTGAAGGGTGTAAAAAATAGGAATAAAATTGGGTAATAGATAATTACCTATCGATAAAAACATATTATTGAGAGTGTGATCCATGAAAATCATTTCTCAAGTAGCTATGCTCAAACCCATTTAATAATGAATTTTTATAAGGGATGCATTTGTTTGGCTACCATAACATGAAGAAAGGGAATGATACAATAGGGATGTTTTGGTTAGATGCATAATATAATGAAAACACCTTAAGTATAAAATCTAAAAATTAAGTAATACTTCAACAACTTGATACAACTTAGCATATATTATTCATGTATAACAAAAATTAAATATATGAAGAGTAATATCTAAAAATATTTGATACTTATAGTGAATTTTGAAACATTCTTGTACTCTTCCTTCATAACATGAAACATCTCCATTTGTAACCCTCATTTATCATTTATAAAATAAAAATTATATCAAGATAAAACAACAAATAAAAGAAGCACAAAATCAAAAAATAAGAGAAAAAATAAAGAAACAAATAAACTAAAAGTAGATAATTATGAAACAATTTCAAAGGATTGTCATTAACTGAGTAATGAAGCCAATTCACTTCATGATATTTTAAATGAAAAGCAATATTTCCAAGTACAGTAGCAATTCTATAAGGACCAAGCCATAATGTAACAAACTTATGATGTTTACCAAGATGTTCATGAGCCTTTTCTCAATATAAAACTAAATCTCCAACTTTAAGTTTTTTATTAGAAACCTTTTTATCGAAAAGCTTTTTTAATTTTTGCTTAGCTCTTTATTATTTTTATAATGTTATTTTTTTAGATTAGTCAAGATCTATTAAATCATGTAATCTTTGTTTAATCAAATTTATGTCTTCATTTACACATAGTAAAGCAATTTTAGCTAAATAAATTTGATTTTCTATTGGTAAGGTGGATTCAAATCTATATGACAATACACAAGGTGAAAAAATAGTTACTACTTTAACAATATTCCTATCAACCTATAAATCTTCAAAAAATTTAAGATGCCAATTTCTTTTATTATCACAAACTAATTTTTTCATGATTGTAATCAAATTTTTATTTGTTGACTCAACATGACCATTATCTTGTGGGTAATATTTAGATGAATGGATAGATAAAATTGAATATTTGCCTAAAAATTATAGAAATTAATTTGAAACAAACTAAGTTCCATTATCATAAATTATTTTTTAAGGAATGCCAAATCTAGAGAAAATCTAATTTTCTAAAAAAAAAATTGCATCGCCTGTTATGGAACTCTTAAGTGCTTTGGCCTTAGGAAACTTAGTGAAATAATCTATGGCTATTAAAATATACCTATGACTATCAAATGAATGTTGGTTTATATTTGAAATAAATTCAATGCCCTATTTTGTAAAAAGGTAGTTTAGCTATGATAGGGTTTAAATGTATTGTAAGCAACCTATCTCTACCAATGAATAATTGACATGATATACAAGAAAAAAATAACTTATAAGCATCCTGAAATAGAGTAGACCAATAATAACCTACTCTAAAAATTTTGTAAATATTTGTATTTGTAGCATAATATCCACCACAATTTCCTTCATGATAGCCTCTAAAAACTTTTTATATTTGATCATTTGTAAGTTATCTCAACAAAACTCCATCTCTATTTTGATAAAATATAAAATTTTATAATAAATAGAAATTTAAAGATTTTAATCTTAATGAATGTCTTTGCTTCTTACCAAAATTATTAGGATAGGCCTAATTTTTAAAATAATCCACTAAGTCATGGCACCAACCATCTTCATCCAACATACAGTCCCATCCATTCATCTCAAGACCAAAATTAATGTTTATAGAGAAATCAACAATCTTCATGGTCTCTAAATGTAGATTTGAATTTAACTTATAATCAACAAACAAAACCAAAATATTAATATCAAAATAATCATTTTCAACTAAATTTTTTTCCAATTCATTACCTTTGATCATCATAGATGTTTCGAATTCAAGGTCAAACTCTTGTATACATAAAATCCACATAGCAAGCCTTACTCAAATGGTTGGTTATTTTAATAGATAAGACAAAAAATGTGTATTAGATTGCATAAATTTTTTTTTCCCATCAACAAGTAACTAAACTTAATTAAAGAGAAAACTAACAAGAAAATGAAGTTCTCAATAAGGGGGTACCTAGTTTCTACATCTTTTAAAACATAGCTCATGTAACCAATTAGTTTTTATTCATTATTTTAAAATTATTGAGTTATTATAGATTCATTGGATTTTACTTTAGTATTAACATAGATAATGAATGCTTTATTTAAATTAGGTTTAAAATAACTATAGCACATGTAATGGCATCTTTAACATAATTAAAATTTAAATCGGCACCTTCATCCCAGGTATAACTTTTATTTTTATTAATTAATAATTTTAAGGGATTAAAATTATCATAAAAATATGATATAAATTTTCTAACAATGTTTATTTTATCAAAGAAAGACCTTAATATATATTTATCTTAAGGAGGAGGCAACTCTTTAATTACTTTAACACATTTAGGATTTATAGAATTACCATCTTTTAAAATAATGTCCTAAAAACTTACCCTCGTTAATGCCAAAAAATGATTTCAAATTTTTTTTTTATGGATTTGAATAAATTCTATACTTTCTACACCTTGTGAAAACTTCATGAAGATGATCTAAATGCCTTTTTATTTTTTTAGAATGAACAGTGAGGTCATCTAGATAAACCTGAATAACAATGCAAAATAAAATCATCAAAATCAACATTCATAATTATTTGAAATGTATCCCCTACATTCATTAGTCCAAAAAGAATTTTATTATAAGTGAAATTTCCTCTACGAGTTCTAAAAATAGTTTTATTTCTATCTTTAAGATTTACAAAAATCTGATTATAACTAGAAAATAAACACATAAATTTCATAATGGTAGAGGAAAAATATCTTTAATAATAGATTTATTCAAATATATAAAATAAACACATAATCTAATTTCATAATTTTTATTCCTAACTTGTACTAAATTAGCTACCCATTCATAATATGTTAAAAAGAAATGGACACTAGCATCAATCATCTTATCTAGCTCTTTATTAATGATATCTTCTAACAAAGGGCTAATTGTTAATATTTTTTGTCTTATAGGTTTGATACCAGTTTTTATAGGTATACCGTGTTTAATAATATTAGTATCATAACCTTTAAGATCTTTATATGTCCAAGAAAACATAGCAATGAACTCTTTAAAAACTTAATGAATTTAACCTTATCGCTTTTAGTAACCTGAATTCCTAGATAAACATATTTTTGATCCTCTTTAGTACCTAAATTTATAAGAATTGTCTTACCTATGATTCAATTTGAAGGATCTTCCGTTATGGAAATTTTAGACTAATCATTTGGTGAAAACATAGATTCTAAACTCACTAAATCGGTAGGTAATTTGTTAGAACTCAATTGCAAATAATATCCATAATTTAGCACATAATCATCATGATCAAAATAATTAACTTTAATAAAATAATTTATGTGTTCATCATAGCTAAAAATAGGATAACTATCATTCAAATGAGGAATTTTAGGATGAAAAAATTTAGCATAAGAGAAATATGTGATTGATTCAGTCTCACTTAGAGTTAGATTTGAGTCAAAAACAATAAGATTATTATCTCTAATAGTATATCATCTAATAACATGAGTGATATTAAAAGCCTTTAAATTTTCAAGTAATGACCAAACTTTTTTTGTGTAATGATGTAGACAAGTTTGAATAGTTTTGTAAATTTTACAAACTTGCCTAATAATCATTTCAAAATCTCCAAAGACTTCTAAATGTTTAATGTTAAGTTTTATAGATTTTTCGAATCCTAAAAATAAATATTCAAATTATATAATATTATTAGTGTTTTAAAATGACAATTTAAAAGCATAACAAAAAAATTTACCAATAGGAAAAATTAAACAAATTCTAGCACCACTGCCTTGTTGAAACAAGCTTCATCAAAATAGAGTGACGATAAAATATTCTTTTTAAATAATTCTTCATATTAATTTGATAATTCATCTAAATTTATTAATTTATAAGTTCTAATTCCATTCTTAACATAAAAAGTAATGGAAGAAGTAGCTGACTCAATGGGTGCACTAGACCAATCTTCTCTTTTTATGAAAGCAATTTTATTATTAACAAGAACTCATGTAATATCTTTTCCAAGAAAATAACCAATTGTCTTTGACCAATATCTTCCTAATAACATAGCGTAATTACTAGGAATATCTAAGACTTGGACATTGGTCATATATATTATTGTTTCATCTTGTGCAATTTTAATGACTATGTCATAAAACTTACCACAACTTTTAGTTTGTCTTGAATAAAAATTAGTAAGTTTCCTATTATCCATTTTATATGATATACCCAACTGATCTACAATGTATTTACGCATAATATTATTTGATGCACTAGTATCTAAGATACAATTATGAATTAACTTATTAGCAATTTTAACTATAACATAAAAATGAGGTATATAATCTATAAGAGGATCATAATTTTGAGCATAGACAATTGAATGTTCATTACTACATTCTTCTTGTAAGTCTACATCAATTTTAGGATTCTAAACAACTTCATTAATCTTATCAAGCTAGCCTAGAAGGTTGGATAGCTATAATTATTAGAATCTAGCTTTGATTGTAGACAAATCATCAATTATATTATAAGTTTTAGCATCAGTTTGACTAAAAATTTTATGCTTATAATGTTGATAATTACTATTATTATAACTGGTTGATAAATGAATATTTTGAGTAGCACTATCAGTTGAACTACTTGCATTATTCTAAACTATTTTTCCATTATCATTAGAAAAATTATTATTATTTGTTGTTTTATTATTTTGAGAACCATAATCTTTATTTATAGTATTCATAACATAAGCATTCTCACTTTTTGATGGATCATCAAGAGTGTTTATATTTTCTGATAGATCTTCATATATAATATCTTTCCCGTGAAGAAATTTCTTATACTTATGAATATAAACACATGAATTTTTATCATGATATAATTCACATACATTAAAATAATAATCAATTTATAACTTTTTATTTTCATTATTATTTCTATTTAATGAATAATGTTTATCATTAAGTTGTCTTTTAACAACAACAAGCTCATTCCTTAGACTTTGAATAGACTTTAAAAATGTTGAATTATTCAAATTTAAATATATAAAGGACATATATTTAAATCTGATGCATTTGAGTTTTTTTTCATATTCAATACAAAATGTTATAGTTTCATCATATTCTATAATATCTTTATCTTCTAAAGTCATTTTATATTTTAAAGGTAAAGCATTAGATAGATAAAGTCTATATAGATTCTTAGAAGGTATAAGATCACATGGAATATTTTGATGTAGTTTAGTGAACTTAGAAATGAAATGTTAAATAGTCTCCCCTGGATCAAGAGAAAAATTCACAAGATCATTAACTAGATCAAAATCTTCTTTAGATTTCCCAACGGATAACTCTAGACAATCCTCAATATATTTTCATATTTAAATAACCTTAGTAAGAAAAATAATAAATGATTGGTAATATTTTCCTTCATGTTTTTGAGAAAAATATCTTAATCAAATCTTTTCATTTGTTATACCAAGATTAACACAAACTAATCTAAATTCTTCCAACTGATCTTCCCAATATTCTCTACGATCATTAGAAAACTTTGGTATATTCAATCCTTTCAAAGAAGGTAACTTACTAGGATGGTTTCCAATATTAATTAAATTTGTGTAAATCCATGGAGTCATAACTATCTACTATTCTTCTTGAGTTTCTTCATCATCTTCACCTTCAGTAAGATCATCTTGATTTCTATTGTTTTTTAATCCATGAATCAGATCCTATATTCTATATCTGACTTCTACTTTTGCTTGATCTCCCATTGGATGTTTTAGTATTTTATACTTGAATAGATTGATTATATTGAAACTAATTAGCTTGATTTAATTACATATTTGTAACAAGAGGTTTAGATGGTAAAATAAATTTGTCAAAAAAAAGAATAAAAAAGAAAATGAGGTTTAAGCCTAGGATTAATAGCTAAAAATCTTAATCTATCTTCTCAAATTATTATATTTATATTAAGAAGGTCTCATTGAGTGTCACAAGTAAGATTTGAATACCAATCTATGTCAAATTATGTAATCTCTTCTTCTTCATTTATGACGTGAGTAACTTGCTAAAGATTTTTAGGATGATTATACCATGCATAGCACATTAGATTAAAAGTAATGTCAATTCTAGGTTGTATAATAGGAAATTGTTTTCCTCTAAGTACCATGAGAAAGAAGAAAATATAACTTAGAACAAATCATATTTTTGAATGCATCCCTAGTAGAGTTTCCAAATTTGTTGATGATGAAAATTATACCATCAATTAATCAACCCTTTCACCTATCTTAAAGGTCAAGTTATAATCATACCAGTATAATGGTAGGGTTCTAAATTTTAATTATGATCCTAAAGATTAGTGGGGGGGAGGGGTTTAAATGCTCTAATAAACAATAAATAAGTTATCAAATGTAACATATTTTATTAATGAATCAAGAAATCGTCATTATCAAATAATGAATCAATTTAGATATGTATTTGTAAACTATCCTATTCAACAAAGAAGACCTATTAATTAGATAATATCTTAAAAGTAATAAATATGAGTTAGTAAAATAATATATTTCAAGTAATATCTTGTTTCTACTATGATATATTCCATGTAACTTCAAGATAATAAACCATAAATATAACTAACACAAATTTGAGATAATCAAGATAATTATACCCTTAATCAAGTTAAAATTCATGTATAAATTAACCCGAAGAGACACAACAAACATCAGCCAACAATCTAACTAAATAAGCAAAGAAAAGACAAACATAAAACAACTAAGTTTAGAAAAGATGACAAACCACTAAACCACTAAATCTAAACAACTAAGTAAATAAAAAAGAAAATAAATAAAGATTTAAGAAAAGAAATCAATCTAAGAACTAAAAAAACATATATGTAATTAATATAAAAAAACTACAAAGAAATAATCTAATCTAAGAACTAACAAAATTAACAAATTAAATAGTCTAAATCTAAAATGAACTTCAAACTAGGAATATGACATATAAACAAGTAAAATATCTAATATAAACTAAATTGAATCTACAAAATTTAATCTAATAAAATATAATAAGTAAATCTCAAACTATATTAAAACTATAAGAAGAATTAATCAAAGAAAGAAAATTTGACTTAAATAAAGTGGGCAAAAGAAAAAAATAAGAAAGTAACTTAAGAAAATAGAAATAAACAAGTAAATTAAACAAATATATAGAAATGGAAATAAAACTAGATTAATTAAATACTTATCTAAAATTAAATAATCTATATTAAAATAGAGTTGATATAAAGTACAATAAAATTTATGAGTCTCAAAGGAGAGTCGTCTTAGTAGAAAAGATAAATTTTATTTGAAAAACCAACACATATTTTTAAAAATACTTGAGAGACATCTTTTACAATAAAAATAGATTAATGAAATGTCATAACAATCAAAATCTTCATCATTATTCAGGTCAAATACCTGGATTTTGTACATAGGAATGCAATAGAAATCATTAAAATATATTAGGCTTGACAAACTTTAGATAATCTGTTATAAATGATGATAAAAAAAATTGGATATACCTGTGTTGCCTAATCAATTACTCAACTATCATAAAAAGTACCATTGAATCTATCTACAAAAGTCATCTTATCTTTAAAAAGTTGCATAGAAAAAAGAGAGATGAATGATTGACTTTACAAATGTATAAGTCTTCAATACCTATGTTTTTCATCCTCTTCAAATGAATCTTTGATATTATTTTACACTTCAAACATAGTTGAAAAATATGTTATAACTAACCTTAATTAGTTATTAGTTTATCTTAGCTAATTAAATTTAGAAGTCAATTAATTATAAATAGTTATTGGTTAAGGTAAGATTTAATTAATACTTAAGTCTTAATAGATCAAGTATTTGATTATAGATTGGGTATTATATTAATGGGTGGGGACCCCTATAAATTAATAATAAATAGAATACATAAATCAATTAATAAATAGATAACTCAAAGATTAATAAAATTCTATTTATATCAAACCATAATGAATATTACAAATTAACTAATGTGTGTGTGTGTGTGTGTGTGTGTGTGTGTCTATATACACATACATACATACATACATACATACATACATACATATATATATATATATATATATACATACATACATACATACATACATACATACATACATACATACATACATATACAAAGGTCTACTATACTTTCTAAATACCACTGCCAAAATATCAAAACTAACATTTAAAATAGTGAATCTAAAATGTTAAAAGTATCAAAATATAATATTACTTAAAATCCACCAACTTAAAGTTTAACCAATAAAAATAAAATTTATCCTACGAAGGTCTAATAATCATAAGAGTCTTAAAGGAACTCAATTTATGGCTTCCTTTGGTCATTTATGCACTCATTATAATCCATTTCCATAACTACAAGATGAATTGTATTTGTACATATATCAGTTAAAGGACCATCAATCTCTAGCTTAATCTATTTGAGCACTTTGACTTTAATAGGAGTATTAGTATCATTCTAACTATCCAATCTTTTATCTGATATAGTGAGATGGAAATCTAGTGTACATTTTTTTGCTAGCTGAAATAGGGTTCTCCAAACATAGTTTCTTTCTTCCCATAACCCTTTGAGAAGGTGAAGGCTCAATAGAAAATGAAGGAATGTCAAGGTTAACAAAGTTTTTAGCATGATATATTTCAATCTCAAGTTGGGTGATTTCATGAATAGATTTTGGTTCAATAATAGGCTCAATTGTTTCATATATGGGTGACTAGATCAACAAATGATGTGAATTGCTTTGCAAATGGTGTAAGGAATTTTTGTGTGAAGTGGTCCAAAAACCAAACATACATCCATAAAATCCTTGATTTTCCCTATTATTTGCTAGATTGAGAGGTAGATTGTTTAGGACATTCTAAAACTTAAAGTCTGCTACATCAAAATGAATGGACATCTAATCACCCTTGTGAAATTTAGGGCCAAAAATACTAGCATTAAAACCACCCCTTGGGAATTTTTTGTTTGGGTTTTATTGGTTCACATTATCTAAAATTTGACCCTATCCTTGATTATCATTACTTCTATTTGACTCAAGCTAATCCCATCTAGACATCTTAAAACAATCTAAAATATATTCAAAGTTGATAACTAAAATCAACATATATTCATTCAAAATGAAATAGAATTATACCCTAAAAATATAGTCACATATCAACAAAAATTCTAAACTAAATTATACCAAGTGTATCCAACATCATTTTACTATAACATTTATTTCATTATAAAAGACAACATTCCATTGTTCTCTTTTGAAACCGATCAAGTATTCAAATAAAATTATAATAACATAATTTTATTTCAAAATATTCAGATATATCCTAATGTAGTTTCTATATTCACTGTATCAAATTATTTGAAAACCAAACTGAATCAATCCAAAATTGATGTCGAATTTCACAAGTTTATTCATGAAAAAAATCTTCTTAGAAACCATTATCTTTCCATATGTCATATTTTGAAATAGAAAGTGATGTATAAATTTTTGAAATAAAACCAATATACTATCCAAACTTCAAATGAAACCCTGATAAAATTTCATAACAAATTTTTCTTAAATTCTTCAATCAAGCCCCAACATAATTCTATGACATGATTCCATATTAATACTTTTTCAAAATATAACGCTACATAATATTTCGAAGAAAAAACCATTTGTTCAAAATATAGTCATCAAAATTTTCAACTGAAAAAACAACTAACTTCCTCAAATTACTATTATTTCAACATCAAATTTCAAAACAAAACCTAATATTTTTATACTGAGATGTAAATCCAACATAAACTTCATATTTTTATCTAGATCTTTCTTTTAAAGACTAATACTTTAAAATTAGACTTTCAATAGACATATATTGCTTAATAATACTAAGAAAAATCATGTTTATATATATTCAACTCCAATCATATATAACCTTTCAATTCACAGTCGACCACATCATTTGAACCTTTCAAAATATTCATGTAACAACATGTAGAGTTGTTTGGAAAAAATCAAAGTCTAGAAGAACCTTATGAAACCTTTTCAAAATTTTATGACATATTCATGCAAGGCCTATTTACAAAAATGATGCCTTATAAAAATTTCAAAATAAATATAACATGTTCTAACAACACTACAATGTTCTCATAGAAATCAAAGACTAAAGGTATACACGATAAAAAAAAAAAACCTATATATTTTCAGATATCCAACTTGAATTAGAAACCAACATGTGCTTAAAAACAACAAAACTTTCACAACCCAAAAACCTTAAATAAGTCTCTAAAAATAGAAAATGTTCAAAACATCCATATATTTCTTGCTCATAGAAATATGACTATAATATATGCTCACTAAAACTATATCAAAATGTATACTAAAAAAGTCTAAATTTTTTCAAAAGATTATGTCCAAATCCATAGAAAAAACATGTCTAAGATTCATCATACACAAAAATATTTATCACAATCCATGTGCATCATATTTTCATGTAATAAATAAGACATTGGACTAACAAAAATTATAGTCTTTCTTTCCAAAATCAACATGTAGAGAGCTAAACCAATGACTTCATCAAAATCCCTAACATGTAGACTGAAACCATGTTCCTTTCCAAAAATTTCTAAATAACTCATAAAACTTTTTAAAAAATTATTAAACTTTTTCATGGCATACCTAGTCATGATTTCTTATAATCTTTTCTATCAAAATATTCTGTACAACTCAAAATCTATTCAAAATCTAAATTGACAGAGTTTCCTTTCCATGAGTAGCTTTCAAAAATGACCAAACATAATGAAAAGATAATTATTTATATTTTTCATCCCCATAATAACTAACTTGGCTATGTACTCAATTCTTATTATATTCTTTCAATCGAGGATAAACTTTGCAATTCTACTAACTTAGTCATTCGCATAAGAAAATTTGGTAATGACTAATCATCTTACAAAATTTTTAATAGTTTCCAAGAATTGTGGCATGTACACTTTGTCATAAAGTCTCAAACCACCAAACTCTTAACATGATCTCAAAATATCCTTGATTATGTGTTTGCATTAATTCCTACCAACTCAATGTGCCTCGATGTCTTATCAAATACACTACCAAATCGGATACCAATTCACTAAGTAAACATCCCATATCAATCAAATTCATGATTTGACATAAAATCATAAATATCACCTTTACAAACACCAACCTTATGGCCTTTGAAATTTATGTCATTAATATATTGACATAGATAGAAACATTTGACACCACCATGTCCCAATAGTTATTATTAATATCATTTCGAGACCTTAGGATAGATATCCCTTGGTTAGGATATTTAGAACATATGAATTCATATCATTTTAGAACTTGGGCTAGGCAACGTTGAATTAAGAACCTTAATCAAATTTGAACTTAGGATTTATCACCTAGAACCTTTGGGTATTTTGATTTTATATCAAACCAACTTCAATATGTCAACAATTTCAAAGTCCATTATATCACAAGAAATGAAAATGAGCCCTCAATTAAATCTATAAAACAATTATAGTTGTCTTTAAAAATGAATTTTATTCCTTCTAAATGATCTTCCTTATGACTTAAATCTATCTAATTGAGGTCTATTTTCAAACTAACAACTCATATGATTTCCAAAATAAATTAAATGATGCATTTGACCACAAATATAATGTTTTATCAAACTATAATAATTATGATTTCACAATTTAAAAATTAAACTGACAAGGTTATAAAATAACCAATTATATACCACTTTATCTATTTCAAACCAAGTATCACATTATCCACATATACTAGATGGTCACCATAGACTACTCAATTTTCTAAAACTAAATGTATAATCTAAAATTTGTTATGATAATCCACATTTATTAACATCCAATAGATATACAACAATATCATAGAAAATATATATGATTCCAAATGATAGTATCATTATTTCAAACTCTAATTTTGTATTATAATCTGATCATGAACTTAAAAAATCAAGATAACTAATCACAAACATTTAGAATGATAAATCTATATGTATTTTTTATTCATTTATCCAGTCTACTTTTTGAAACCAAACATGAATTCATCAACCAATCATCATTAATTCATAATTAAAAGTATGCATCCAATTATACTACTAATTGATCAGGTCCTCAACACAGTTTTAAATTTCATGACTGAGTCATAGCTATGGTAGAAAGTATTAGTTTTAGAAAAATTGAGGGGTTTTGAAATATAGGCATAAAAAATCTAGGGGATTTCAAATATTTCACTACCAAACAATAAGAAGGAACTCAAGTCTTTCTTTGGAAAAATAAATTGCATAAGAAAGTTCATCTCAAGAATTGCATAAATTGTGAGACCCATAAATGCAATGCTCAAATAAGATGCTAAAGTGGAATGGACATAATAGGCTCAAAAGTCCTTTTAGGACATCAAATATGCTATATCTTAGTCTTTATTAATAATTAGTCTAGATTTCACAAAGTGCATCTACTTATATTCATTTACTTTAGAACATACAATTGCTACTATCCTAACCTGAAAGAGAGATGACATGGATCATCTCATTGCATTAATGAGCATGAATTTGAAAGATGTATAACTTAGGTAATCTATGATTGATAATCAAATCTTCACTCTTGTGAAATTTTTGAAGAAATTTCATCACTACATCCTAATAAATAAGACTATCACTATCATGATTGACCCTACTATCAAGCATACTTTGACAAAAAAGAATTGGGAGAACACAGAGGCAAATGGATGGAAAAATTACAAGAATTTGATATATAAATGAAGTATACAAAAATTATTTGAGGTTAGGGCATCATCCAACTCATGAGTGAGCCTAACTCATGTGTTACTATTGAAGAGGTTTGTGAGGTGCAGGTGTCTAGAGGGGAATGGTATAATGACATAATTCAATGTTTAATTATAGGTACTTGTTCTCTATAACTCAATTCAGAATGAAGAAAATCTTTGAGTCTTAAATCCACTCACTACATTATTAGAAAATAAGTTCTTTATAGGATAAATTATAACATCCTTGGGGAAGGCTAAAAGGGGAAATAGGTGTATAAAATCAACCCACTACCACATATGGGGGTGTGGATTGGTATAAAATCATATGGCCCTCCCTTCCTAAATCAATACTTAAATGAGCTTTAGATAAAACATAAAAATATCAATTGGTTAAGAGTATAACTAAGGACACACAACAAGTAAATCCAACACAACTAGTCATCCCTCTATGGGTATCTAATCTTAGTCGAAGGCTTATTAAAAGCCAAATTTAAAAATCAGAGAGTTGACATTGATAAAATCCATGTTTGACAAACTTATAGGAAGCATCCTAAGGGTTATAAAGAGGAAAGTGGAAGATGAAGCTAGAACAAAACTCATTTTTGAAGAAAGATAAGAAGTCTTTACCTTATCTAAAAGGAAAAACAAGAAGTTGGGGTAGTCCCCATATATATAGGACTTTAAGTCATAAATTAAAACTCATAAGGATGCTTTGATGGCATTGTATGATAGGATTGAAATGGCTAGGTAAGATATTGATCAATAGTTAGAACAAATAAAAGAGTAGTAGAAAATGGTCCATATTCCTTAATAAATTGAGACTGAGGTTCAATATGCCACATCAAAAGTATACAATGCTCTAGAATTAATTGCTACAATGAGGTTAGAATTGGCTCTTCAAATAACTGAGATTCATAAGTTGTTTAATTATTTAATGTAAGATGATAATAAATTAAAGTTACTCATTCTTTATACTATCAATAAGTCTTATAGCCATATTGGTTTAATGATACCATTGGAGGCTTCAAATTCCATCAAATTAGTGGTAATTAGAACCCAGGAGGATAGAGAGTGGATCACAATAGCTATGGTAGTAATGCCAAAGTATCATGAATATAAATCTCTCATTTTACAAATACTAGAGGAATTAAAGCTTTTAGAGGCAAGAGACTCAATAAGTACACTTATTAATAGGATCAATTTTGATCAACTCCTTTAACAAGCATATGAGAACTTCAAACATAGCCTTTAGGGATTACCACTTGAATAAATTAAGGCCACGCTAAATTTTCCTAGGAAGAAGGTTATGAAAAATGAAGTTTTTAGAATAAAACTCCAGAACACAAAATCAGAGCATGTCAAGCTCATTGAATAGGTAAACTAGGTGTATAGACCCTTATTACTAAACATGGACATTATTAGATAGAAACATGATGTATATAATTATTATCTTGATTTGGAAGAAAAGAATAAGGCTAATGCTATAACTTCTAATTTAGCATCAGTATCTACTATAATGTCTCCAACACTAAGCAGTGCCATGCAAATACCCATCCATCCTTATGTCAAATAATAATTTTGTATGCATCCATTCAAAGGAGTTAATTGTGTACTCATAGTATGTTTATTTGAGAATTTGAATATGAAAGTTTCTTGAATTATTTATAAGAATGCACATGTTTCATCATATTGTATAAGATAATTATATTCTGATGATTGTAAGTTAACTATGAATATGCATACATAGAGTTTTAAAACTAAAATTAGAACTAAGGTTCTATGTATGCAATGTAATTATGAATTTTCATGCACTTGGAGGATGAGACACCCCATTCCCAAGTCTATATATACATATATAACACTCTATTTCAAAGGGGTCAAAAATATCACTATAGGAAGAAGTCAAATTTTGATTGTCATGCAATGGTGTTGGTTCCTTTACTTTCTAAATCTTATGTAATCAAGTTTTATCTTTTGTTGGTTGTTTGATTCAACAATTGTAATTGTACAATAGCTATGAATAATTGATTTATTATACTTTATATGTTGATTTTGTATGTGAAATGTTTATTGAATAATTATCAATTATTATTGATTATATGCAAGTAGGTTGACTGTCACATCTTTTTGAGTGTGTAGATGTGTTTTATCTGATATAATATTTTATGAGTGTGTAGTACCTACATTATATACCTCCTTGATATGAATTATAATCCTCTAAGTATGGATGCACAAAAGACACCTTAAAAGGAACAACTTTTAACTAGGATATTTGTGTTCCCTATATCAATGTTTCTCAGATTGCTTGACTGTGTTTGTATGTGTGTGTGATGTAGCTTCTAGAAGCAAACATCATTTTTAAAAACACTTGTCCATGAAGAATCCATCCCAAAGTTAATTATTGAATCCATAGAGCCCTCTTTTCTACTCTACCATTCCCTATTTTGGATTTTATTTCATAGATCTACCTAATTTAAATTACTGTCCACCCATCCACCAATGAGTTTACTTTTAACTTTCTTTAAGATATCATTCATCCATACATAGTCCTGATTAATAACTTGCTTGTTATACCTATTATTCCACCACTTGATTGTTAAACCACACACCTTCAAATTTTTACCTAGAGTGGAGTTTACCTTCATTATGATCCTAAATTTTTAAAGGCTACCTTGTTATAATTTGTTGTGTTTAAAAACCACATCAATAAGGGAAATATCGAAGCAAAATATTTTTTCACAAATTCTGTATTGGTGGGATCTTTGAAAACATGACCTTCATTAGTTTAGAGGTGATAAGTTCTAGGGCCAAGAATATCTTTCAATAAATAAGGGCCCCATAATTTTTGGGCATGTTTGCCTTATTTATCATGGGTATATTCTACTTTAAGGACTAGACCACAAACATTAAAAGTGTAGACTTTAACCTTTTTATTATGTTACTTGTCAATACAGGCCTTGTATTGATGATTATGTTGTAATGTGGCTAGATGGTGTTTATTGAGAAGATCAAGAACATGAAGGTGAGATTCATGTAATTACTCATTGGAAATGATACCATGAAGAGATATACATAAGGAGGGAGGCTCAAATTCTTATGTCAAGATAGATTAAAAACCATAAACTAGTGAAAATGGTGTTACCCCTATGGCAGTATGAATGCTAGTATAATAGGCCCAAAGTGTGGTATTAAATGAAGATACAAATCCATGTGAGTTTCACAAATGGTATTTTGAAGGATTTTATTGAGAATTTTATTAGTGGCCTCAACTTTTCCATTTCAATATGGATGATAAGGTATGGAAAATTTATGGGATATTTTGATTTTATCACAAAATTACTTTGTGTGCTTATTTTTTAAATTACCACCATTAATAGAAATGATAGTATGGGTAAATAAAAAATGACAAATGATTTGGTTAAGGATAAACATGGAAAGAGTAGTTCCCATGATGTTGGTGAGAGAAATTATTTATACCCATTTTATAAAATATTCATTAGTCATTATGATAAAAACATGCCATTCTTATGACCTAAGTAGTTTACCAATGAGAGTTAATCCCCACATGGAAAATGGCCAAGTTGGTTCCATAATTTGGAGTTTAGCTAGTGCTAAATGGGTTAGGTCATCATGAAGTTGGCAAGGATTACACTTTTTAGTGAAATCAATAGTATCCTTTTCAAGAGTAGGCCAAAAGTATTCCATACATAGCCATTTATGTATTGTAGCATGTCTAATACAATGACCACCAAAAATACCCCTATGTACTTGCTCTAGGAAAGGAGGGATATCTTATTTCATTACGCAATGTAGTAGGGTACCTTTGGCATTGTGATAATAAAGGGTGTTATATAGAAATACATATTTAAAATCTTATTTTTGAATTCTAGTCTTTTTTTGATAATGTATCCAGATGATAAGTTTGATGTTGGAGAAACTAGATAATGTCTTTATAACATGGGATCTATCGAATGGTGACAAACTCAATAAGATAGATAAGTAAATCTTACATTTGGATAAAATATGAGGACTTTATTATTTTAATAATAAATTAAGAATCACTAAGAACATGATGTGGATGAAATAAGGATGCTAAAGAAGTAAGAGTTTTAACAATAGAGTTTTGATCTTTTAGAATGGACTTGATGGTAAAATAAGTGAATTATTTGGTGAGGGTAGTGGCCATTTGATTATAAGAAATAATATTATCACTTTTGCATTGATAATCACTATTAACCTAATGACAAATGAGTTAGAAGTCACCCAAAGCATGTATATATGAAATATCTATATCAAGAGCCACTCTCATGCCTAATATTAATGTTTTATATTCTGGCATGTTATTAGTGACATAAAATGTTAGTTATAATTACAAATAGATTAATGAGGATTATCTAGCATACAACCTACCCCATATGCTTAGAAAAAATTGGCACCATCAAAATGTATGGTCCAGGTGTCTTTGTGTAAATCAATGTTAATTTTAGGAAATTATATGATAACTACTTTAGATTTAGTGGTATCAAGAATGATATAGATATCCTCTTCATTAATTGATTCTAAATTAGTAGAAAAATTGTGAAATTAATTATGAAGAGAGATAGCTTTATTGAGACCTTCAATATAGAAAATGTTATCATCAAAGAGACTATCTTGAAGGTTATTAGTAGTGGATATGGTTACAACTACAAGTTTATTAGTAGTGATTTTCCCTTTGACAAATTTTTATGTTATGATGTGAGGGTCAAATTCCATTAAAAAACTAGCCACTTAACAATACTACTCTAGGTAGAAAGGCTTTGGAGAAAAAGTGGTGAAGTGGAGTGGAAATAACTAGGACATAAGTTATTTGATAGATTGTGTAATGATGAATATTTTCACATAAAAATTATATAAAAATGCAATCATATTCTACTTTGGTATAATATTTTTCCTAATTGATGAGGTCTCAAATAATATAGTAGATAACATACTCTCTACCAGTATAATTTTTTTGAGAAAGCATTGCTCCAACTAATATGGGAGTAGAAGTATACAAAATCAAAGGATGATCATTAGAATGTTGTGAAAGGGTAGGCAGATGGATTAATTATTATTTCATGTTGTCAAATTCCTTTTGATGATGATTACTCTATTATAAAGCATTATCTTTCTCAAGAAGGGAATTAAGAAAATAAATCTGATAATCCATTTTGGGGATGAATCATCAGATTACACTAAGCTTGCCAATGTAATTAAAAATGTCTCTAATGAAGTGAGGAATAGGGATGTTGACTATAACATTGATCTTAATGGGATCGACATCAATACCCTAAATAGAGACTAATAACCCTAGCAATTTATGAGGTGCAATGTAAACAACACATTTGTATGGGTTGAGTCAAATATTATATTTGATTAGTTGATAAAACATGATGGCAAGATCAAAAAGATGAGTTTTATGAATTTTGGATTCATAAATGAGATCATATACATAGGTTTACACAATCTCATGGATAAGTTCATGAAATATGTGGGTCATATCTAATTGATAGGTAGCTCTGATGAGTTAAGATTTAAGGGCATTTCAACATTAAAATAGGAGTTCCATTCCATAGTGAATGTTGTTTTGTGTTAGTACTTAGTGGTGATATGAATTTTATGGTATATTGAAAAACCATCCATGAGGGTTAACATTTTATATCTAATAGTAGAATATATGATGCCATCTATAGTAAATAATGGAAATTTATCCTTAGAACAAGTGAGGTTGAGGTTGTCAAAGTCAATACAAATGAAAATAACCATGGTATTTTTCTATGAATGGAAATAATGTTTGAAATCCAATTAAAATAATCCATAGTTTTGATAAACATGGAATATAATAGTTTTAAAGTTTCTTTATGACACAGGGTGGAAAATTTGTGGGAAAATTTTGCTATTTTTGCTAAGTAGGTTTGACATCACAATATGTGATTATTTTATGCATTATGATACTAGGATCAATGTTAGGAATGTATTCATATGAATAATCAAAAGTATCATGATATTTGTCAAATAATAGACTAAACTTATCATGCTCAATCAGTGTGAGTTCTCAAAAAATAGTGATAGGTTGAAGACATGAGGGTGTGCCATATTTTAATTTTATGGTTTCCTTGATAAACATAACATTTAGGTCTTGAAAATGATATGTAATTTTGGAAATATAGGAAATGGGATTATATTTAGAATTTATTCTTGTAATTAAGTTGTTAAAATAAGGGGATTTTCACTTGAAATTCCCATGTTTTTGGTGTTGCCAAGGAAGTTGAGTTTCTTGGGCATGGATCAATTAAATGATGGCTTCGTCACTAGGTAACATAGGTATAGGTACATAATATTACACATATAATATAAGATATGATTTTTTTACCATGGTGGTCACATTCATAATGTATTTGGCATAGATTTGTGGCCTTAGAATTGAGAGTGGTCTCAAGAGTAGATGGAACTGTAGGGGAAGATTGATTAGATTAAGTTGGTTTATTTTTGGAATCATTGATGGGGAGAGGATATGGTAGAATAATTATTTTTATAGGAGGTATATAATATTCTAGAAGTTATGAATATGCAAGACGTAACTTTTTTTAAACCACCCAAGGAGTGTCGATAAGTGGAGAGTTAACTAGAGGTACGTGACCTTCAGGTTCTAACTCAATATCCATGGAAATGGTATGAATATAGTGGTTAAAAGCATGTATTTTAGCTAATGCTTTCAAATAATGTTGAACATCTTAGTATCTTGATTGACCTTGCACCATAATGTAGTTATTGTCATAGGTGGGAGAGATAGTACATGCTTGTGTATCAGAAGGAACTTTGGAAGGTGAGATTCTTATATCAAATTTTAATGAGGTGACATGGTTAAAGGGTCTTGAAATAACTTAGCCACTCCATAGTAATTAAAACTTAAATATTCTTACATATAAGATGCTTCATGTGCATTACATAGAGGAGGGAAATCGGTGATCTCATTGATAAGAAGGATGGTATAATTTAGAGGTAATAAGGAAGGAGAAAGCTACTCCAAAATTTAAGGAGGTATCTTGGTAGTATTGCATGTATTTTAAAAATCCTTTGGCACATCATCATTAGAATCAATAAGAGTGACTTGTAAATCTAGATTTAGATTGACATATTTGGGTAAAGGAGTACTATTAATTTTTGTTGAAGTGGGAATCAGATACTAAGATTTAAGACTAGGAAGCTGAATACTCCATGGGTTATGATTATCCTCATTTTTATACTATTTTCCATTATGAATAAACTTGATAAATTGGTTTCCAAAAGATGCAATATCCCTAATTTGATGAGTCTAGGTAATTGAAGAGTATATTATAAGATAATGGTAAATCAAGGACAATAATCTTAGAATTTATAGTTTTGGGTCCAATTGCAAGAGGGAGCAAAATACAACCAAGAAGATTTTGATTGGTCTTGTAAAATCCATGAAACATTAAACAAGTTTTTTTGAGATGATATTTATTATATCTGACTTGTTGAGTGAGCCAAAGTGATGTCACATTAATTAATAACCCTTCATCTACTAATAATTTATGAATGACGGTGGTATTAATGTCTATTTTGATAAATAGAGGTGGATTTTCAACTCAAAAGATAATTTCATCATTGATCATGTATTATTCAAGGAACTCTATGGAAGGTTTTAATGAAGGAAAAATAGATTCAATGGTATGAAATTTTATTGGTTGATTCTCATGAGAAGGTTGTTCATCTTCTAAGAAAGATGGTTCTTTAATTTCTTAGAGTTGTTGCATCAAGAATTTATCATGATAGGGAGAAGTTCAAACCAGCTCTATGAAAGGAATTTTTCAAGGCATAGAGTTGAGTTTATGTAATAAATTTCAAGGAGTTCTAAAAGAGGAAGAACTATAATGAGTATTTGAAGGTAAAATATGTTTAGGAGGAAGAGAAGTGATTGTAGGTTTGTATTGAGGAAGTAGTTCCTCTTTGGTTTGCACAGGTAAGTTAGTGGTAGTAGTATCCTTGAGAATTTTCTCTTCTAACGATGGTTTCTTTGGTTTGTTAACATGATCTTTGTGAGGATATTTTCATCAATAATAAACCTTACCCACATTCATGTATTGGAAATTATTATATTATTGGTCATAATTGGTGTCAATTACACAAATATCATTGTTTGGTTATTGAGAGTTATATGTAGAGAATAATATTGGATTGTTAGAGGAAGAAGCTTTGGAAGCTTATTTTTTTGGAAGAATTAACATGATTATAAATTTTTATCATGGCATCATGATTGAATGAATATCCTAGCATAGAAGAAATGAAATTTTTTTAAGCCATTGGCATGTCTTGTGGGAATGACCTATATTGGCATGAAACCAAAAAATGATTAGGATCATACCATTAGAGGGTTATTAGGATACGCAAATGGTTTATAAGGTGATAAAATTTATTTCATTTGTTTCATAATTAATGGAATATGGGAAGATTGGGGATTTTCCACCTTACCTACTCTTAGTTTGGGTCAAGGGGGATTGATAGTTATTACATTAGTTTAATTTTGTAAAGATCCCTTGATAATTTTTGTGTTGGTTCAAACTATTTCATGAGAATGTTTTAACACTTAGCTTAGTTAAAAGCATCATTTAAAGTTTAGGGAGTAAAATTTTGAACCTTGTATTGGAGTGAAGGTGTAATTTCACTATGAAAATTTTAAACAACTTGTCATTAGTCATGTTGTGATTAGCCTTGTGATCCAAATATTTCAATTGTTTGATAGAATCATGAGCTAATTCAGTAGAAGATTTCTTAGCATTGATGAAATGACTAAGACCATTTTGAGGAAGATTATTATGTTATAATTATTTAAGTAAAGTATTGAATAAATTTTCATGTTTACATATAGAATATTGGGTAAATTGGTTATATCACTATAATACATCACTAGTAAATCTTTTAACTAAGATTTTAGCTATGGTGAAGGTATTAGTTTAGATACACTCTTTATAAATATTATTTAATGCCTTAAGAAAAGATGTAGGGTCTTTAGTCCCATTATACTTAATAGTTGAAGATTTATTACCAATATCGATAGAAATAATGAAAGGGGATAAAAGATCATTCTAAACATGTTGAAGAATCTTATTATGAATGATAGGTTGGGAAATGACATTTCCTGTGGCTTCTCTGATAGGTGGGGGGATAAAATTTTGATTATTTTGGGGAAGAAGAATGGGAGGTTGATTAGCCATGTTTATCAAAAAAAGTTGTAGTTACACCATTTTAGAGGTGTTATATGTTTTCATGATGTTATGTTTTTGCATTATTTGTGAAAAAATTGAGTTATATAAATTGGTTAGTTGGTATTGGTAGGAGGATTCCCAAAATTGGTATTAGGGGGAGGGTTGTTAGGTGGCAGATTTCTTGTGGGGTTATTTATTAGGCTTGTATCAATTTCCCCCACATTATGGTAAGATTCTTGGGGATTGAAATTATATTGATAAGTTTGAAAAGGATCTGACCCACCAATCTCATTTCTTTGAGTGATTTGAACCATATTGTAATTAAAAGATGAGGGAGGAGGATAAGTGCTCCAAGAATGAGGATCCTCTTGGGTAGTGAAGGTAGAAAGCAAAGAGCATCCCATATAATGCCTGACTGTGTTTAGGTTGTCTAAGAGGAGTTTTATATGGGATTTCATGATGTTTGAAGAAAGAATATGATATCAGGAAGCAAGAATAAAAATAAAGAAAGAGTTGGCCAAACATAGAATAATATCAGCCAATAGTTATAAATTCAACTAGGTCAACAAAGACTATTAGAAAGGTCTACATAACATGAAGTAAGAGATAGTTTAATAGGTCAAATGTGTGCTTTAAAGGATAAAATTGATATATGCTAGAGGAATACATAGTAATATGGGTTGACTATGTATTGTAGATGAATAAACTAATAGATGAGAAAGATAGATAGTCAGACATGTCAACTATGTACTTTCAAAGGGTAAATTGAATATGCTAATAAGACACATAGTCATATAGGGAGATTATGTATTATAGGTAGGAAAGATTGATAGTCTATAAGAGATTGGGTTGACAGGGATGACAATGTTCTTAAAATAGAGAAAGATTTTACAAGATAATATCTAGGCAAATTAAATGAAACACATAAGTAATTGGATCAATTTGATTGATCCAATTAGAACACATAGCACAAACCTTGCACAACCATTGGTTAATGCAAGTTTGGCAATAAAAAGTATAGTGATCAAAGAGAAAGAAAGAAATTGATATTAAATGCTAAATAATTGGTCATTTATAAGTGTTGTTAAGCTATATAAAATTTGAAATTAATGTGATGGGAAGTTGGCTCTAAGAAGGAATTATAAAGGAATCTATGGATACTTTCTAGAAATTTAGGCTGAAATGGATGTGTATTGGTGATGTTATTGAATTAGTATTGGTTCCTCCACCTTACTTCATAGTCTTGTATTGATACGAGTGTGAGGTGATTTTCCAATATATACCATCAACCACATGTTTATACTTGGCCAAAAAACCAAGTCAGCTTCACCATTAGTGATGCAATCCAAGTAGGTAGGCATTGGGAAGACAAATGTTTAACTATTTTTAGCGTAAAGTGATTTGGGAATGTGTGTAAAAGATAAAAATAGTGTGACTAAATAAGTAAATTAAAAAACCACCTAATTAGTCTATGTTTGTTACTTTAAGCATGTAGGCAACTAAAATTAAAAGTGTACTAATTACTAGAAAAATAGGTTAATTCTTTGACTATGAAGAGTATAGAGTCAGTTTAGGTGACACTATACGTAGAAAATATAGATCAAAGTTAATAATGTCACTACATAGGTCAACTATGTCTTCTAGATAGAAGATAGACTATAAAATTGTGTCTAAATAGTTGACCTAGTTTGCTATAGGGTTGTAGTTCTATAAACTACAATTTTTTTAAAAAAATAGTACTGGAAATGAAAGACTAAAATGATAAATATTGTAAAAATGAACCTTGGTGGGTTTGAATATGATTAGATTGTAAAATATTTTATGTTGTGATCCTCAAGTGTTTATTCAAATATTTTGTGAATAGAGTCAACTGGTTTGATGATGTTTGAATAAATTTTATGTTGAAAATAAGCTACAAATAGAGTCAAATGGCTTGATTATATTTACAAACTTATATGTTGAAAATAAAGAACTATGGATGTAGTCAATTGGATTGACTATGTATGCAATTTTGTATGGTAAAAGGAAATAAATATGAATAGAGTCAAATGGATCAAATATGTATAAAATCATATAGTTGAATAAGACTGTGTTGAGATGATTAATCTAGTCACATGTATTTGGAGAATACTTATACACACAAAACAAAGCCCTCTTGGGGTGATTGTGTGTTAAACTCATGCACAAACTATTAGAACTATATTGATAGGTTCAATAGTACTATAAAATATAAATATATAATATGAAGATAAAAAATGAATGCATGAAAGAAAACCTATAAAGTTTTGATTAACATCAGGTTCACTAGAATGTATATAAATGCAAATGTAGTTGACTTATTAATCAATCCTAGTTTGAAGAAGATAAATCCTACTTACACTTTTAAGTGTTGATACATCAGATATTTGGGGTCATGACCAAGATGGATCTGCTAAGCCTAAGCAAAGTATCTCTAACCATAATAATATCACTAGAGAGGGTTCCAAAGCCTCTAATCAAGGAACATTATGCAATAACCCTAAATAGGTCATATTCTTTCATATCCACTAAGTAAATGACAGGTAAAGTAAAATATAATCAAGCACTCAATAAGGCATGTGGCATAAAGTGGGGGTAATAAACATAAAAATCAAAAATGTATAGGAGAATCCTAATTAAGATATGTATAGATAAAACCCTGATGCTTGGAGAGAGAAATATATTTAAATGACATTACTTATACTATTTATATCGACTAAAATAGATGATTAAATTTATAGATAATTGCCTTGAATATGAACCCATCGAGACTCAATCTCTCCCTTAGACAATGGTGTTTTTGAAGAGGTTGTTGTGGTTTTTAAGTATCACTAGCAAAGGCTTAAGCATCTAATACTTTTCCATAAGACAAGATTATTATCCAAGTATATACCCTAATTAATAACTCCTCAAGTAGAATGGTTGAAGAGTAGATTGTAAATAAGTGTAAATGAATAAGTAACTCTTTTATCTCTCAAAAATGGCAAAATTAAAGTATATATATGGTTTAATCTAAGCCTAAACCTTTTCAAAAATTTAGTTGGCAAGGTCATCCCAACTCAAATCTATATATTTATTTGATAAAATCAAGTTAGATCTCGATCCAGGTCTGTCAAGGCTGACCTAGACATGTAATGTGCTTTTAACATTTTGAATACAGGGTTAGCTTAGGTTGGTAGTGTGTTGTAAACTATAAAAATGGGTTTTAGTCTCAGGAAGGGGATAAGTAAAGTGGTGAATTACTTAGAGGAGTGTGGAAGAGAGGAGGTAAATATTAGGGAACCTTATTAGATAAGGTTGTGTAGATAAAAAGTGGTGTTATAGGGGATAAAAATCTTTTAAACAATTAATAATCTGCCTACCCATTTCCCAGTACACTATTTAAGGTATGAACTTAGAGAGATTGAGACTCAATGGGTTCCTATAAGAGAGAAAGCATCAGTAATTGATAAAATTTTAAAATATCATGTGTATACAACATGCTTGATCAAAGAAGGGCCTAAGAAAAATTCATTCTAACATATCATGTGTTTTGATTATGTGTGTTTCCTAGGGGATAAATACATGCAATCTGAGCCCCCTAAAACTATAGCTAATGTAGGTAATAACTATGATAATAGGGATTCTATATCATGAAATAATAATATCTCACAACCTAATATTTCCATTTCTTTTACATTTTATCCAATTACTTTTTCATGTGTTCAGTTGTTCATTAGGGTTTTGAAAGAGATTCATGCAAAATAGTGACACAGACAAACCTCTAAAAGTCATAAAATCACCTATAGGTCCCTCAAAATCTCCCTAAACATCTCTAAATGTTTTATATAACTCTTTTAATGAGTACACTAGCACCATTGGTGCTACTATTCTCATAAGGGAGATATTTTAATAAGTCTATTTTCAACTACAATCACAAAATGAAAGATGTCTAGCTAATTTTCAACTTGTTCTAGCCTCCTAATTTCCAAAAATGCTTATTTTTCTCTAGATAAGTAAATTTTATCATTGTCTACTATTTTGGTAAAAAAAATTCAAATTAAATATTTCATATATTTATTTTAAGTTTATTACTATACTCATCCCTTTAATGACCTAGGATGTACATCTACTATCGTAAATAGTTAAAACAAAATCCTATATGAAGTTTATAACTGATTAGTGATAGCCTAAGCTTACTAAGACAAGAGTGGGATAAGGGACATTAGATAATTTCAATCTCGTGCTTAATATAACTCCTCTCTAAAATACAATTTTTGAGTGATTAATAACAAAAACACCTATAACTAGTTCTAAAAATGATGTTTTTTGTAATCTACAATCACTCATATACACTAGTGAGGAATGTATTATAAAAAACTAGAAAACAATATATTGAATGCTATGTACAAATATATTTATGTTTGAAAAAGTATATGTGAGCATGCATAGGTATTAATTTTGGTAATTTCTATAATATTTTACTATTATTATATTTTATCATATGTACAAACTAAGAAATAGAGAAAAAGATACTAATTGATGACTCCCTTATGAGTATTAGCATCAATATATCCTACATTAAACAAATTAATTATGATATCTTAAAAATTAAGAGTATCATGTAAATATGTAGGTTAGTTAGCATTATCCATACTTTAGACAATCAGTATCATCAGATTCATACCAATATGGATTGTTATAATCATCATCTAAAATTTGAACTTGTGAAATTCCACTGTAGTCTTTTATTGTATCTTGATATGAATAAGGAAATAACCCATACTATGGTATTGAATTTCTTAATTTCTCTTATGAAAAATGTATTATGTCATGTGCCTTTAGTGATATGCCATTACGTGTATTTGTTTGTATGCTAGCTACAAGTATACATTGTGTTGGTTGATCTTGCTTTGAATAAACTCTATATTCTCTTAAAACTCTTATAATTTCATTTCATGTGAAAATGTGATGTGGTTGGAATATTTATCCACTATTTCCACTAATTCTATATTCATGATCTTCCAAATTTAGTGTTATATTGTGCCAAATCAGGACATACATGTAATACCACTAAGCATGTTTTTGGCCAAACTATGCAAGGTAAATAAATGGATATATTCAATTATTTAGAAATAATAATTTTATCCAAAGTTTTATTATCATATCATAACAAAATTAGGAGTGTCATTCTACAAACATTTATTTCAATAGTTTTATTGATCACCACATTAGTACATTATTTGCCATCTACAAGGGGATTATGTATCAAAGGCTATAGAAAATATGAATGATTTTTAGTTAATTCATTTGGAACCATGCTTGAGACTATATATTTTGTAGGTATGTTATTTTTTTTACTTTATATTTCTAGAAACCATCTTTTTATAATTCTTTGTTGATAATCTTGAATTTTGTTTTTCAACTTCTCTTATAGTAATTTCACTTTTTCTTATTGTAACATGTTCTTTTCAAAGCATTGCCTTTGGAATTTTTATTTTTGATTTTGTTGATTTTTTGCTCTTTATTTATGTAACTTATATTTTTGAACCTTTTTTTCTCATTTTTCCATTTGAACCTTTCCTTGTGTTAATTGGATATTTTCAACTTTTTGTTTCTCTGATTTGTCTTTTGGTAACCACTTTTATACTAATTCTAATTTTGCCACTTGTTTTTTACAAGATCTTATTACACTATGGGTTATTTTATTTATTTTTCAATTATGTATCACCACTAGAAACTAACTTTTGTATTTTATTTTTCAAATACAAATAATGATTGGTATGATTCTCATGCATTATATAATATGCACAATAGTATTTTTATATCCTTAGATGATTAAGATGAGCTAGTTTATTTAGATTATTTTGAATTATTACCCTTAAAATCACCCTCTAATTCTTATTATCCACTTTTATAAAATTTTAATCACTTATTGTATATGTATTATATTTTAGTTTCTCATTTTGATTTAAAATCTTATTAGGAAAAACATTGATAGATGGAGATGCACATACATGATTAATACAATAATATTATGGATTTTTTGGACATGTAAATAGATGTTAAAAATTGTGATCTTTGTATTGAAAAAATTATTTTACTTTTATGACATTTGATATTAAATATCCTCACAAACATGAACCCTAGATGCTTCAAATTGAACATGCATACATACACCCTAATGAGGATATGTTAGAGGTGGAGGGATTTGAGGAAGGATAGGTTATTTACCTTAATTTGATAAAATAGTATGGGATACTCCACCTATTTTTATATTGATATCATGTAATTAATTATATCAAAAATATCTATTACAACCTTGAGGGTTAGGAAGAAGAGGAAGATATTCTTTTCTAACTATAGATATGACAATAAAAATTGGAAAATTATTATTATAACATAATATATCAGATATAAAACTTTAAAAAAATGTAAATTTAAGAAATAAGGATACAAACCCTATAAATTTTTTGGCTACAATTGATAACATTCAAACAATAAACATGTTCACCAATATGTTTTATCAAAATTGGGATTTGTGTGAAAACCCAAAATGACAACACTATTATGCAAAAGGGGGAGAATAATATAAAAATGATAAAATTAAATAATTTTTAATTAATTTATTTTAAACTTACTAAAAAAATAATTAATTTAAGAAGAAAATGAATACTTATATATAAATTATGCCTCCAAGAGGAATCAGGGTCCATAACTGACTCTGTAAAGAGGTCTAATTACTACAATTAGGAATTTGGATATAAATTTGGGCTTGGATAATATGTTGATAATATGAAACTATAGTGGTGGTGATAATTTAAAACCTGTGACACTCATGTCCCCTTGTAATGAGGAAGTCAAGGTTTCTAGGTTCTTATGTGCCTTCATCTATTGAGCTTGTATATGGTATGGGAGCTCACGATCACTTACATAGACCACCATGTCACTAATTTTTATTTTAAATCCTATATCATTGACATTTTAATAACAATTAAAATCAAGGGTAAAAATATTTAGTGGTTGAATTTGGGTGAGACATCAATACCACATGTGTTGATCACTACCTACATACCATTACTCTGAATAGGGATCAAACTTCATGTAGTTCTCCAATGGTACAATGGTGTGTGAATAAATGGTGAAATATGATATATTTTTGTGAAATAATTATATTATTAAGTGCATTAACCATTAATTATTACCCATAAAATGTATTCAAAATTTATTTCTATGCTACTAGGTTTTTATGCAATTAGAATTAGGAAAAATAAGTATTATACTCTGAATGTGAAAGTGTGGTTCTGGTGATTTTTGATGTGGAAGCCTCATCTATTCCAAAAAATTTAAATTTTTTTATATATTAATTAAATTTAAAATAAATTTAATGGGGTATATTAGGACATGGTTTGACTTTCCTATAGGTTTTAATTTGGAAAATTAGTCATTATTCGATGGGAAGACAAGAGAGGGGAAAAGGAAACTAGAGTAGTGAACTCTTATCCCTTAGGGTGATCCTGTATAATGGGTCATTTTATCATCCTTAGGGTTTTATATGGACTAAAATGTGTCTAAGGTTGCTAAGGATAGTGATAAGTACATTTGTACGTAATATATAATATTAGAAGAGTGTGTAAGATGGTTGAAAGTGATCAAAATGGGCCCTAAGATAGGTATATAGATATGTATTTAAAAGAGTGGTCACAAGTTCATTATTTAATATTAAATTTAAATTTAATTATATACACATAAGTATTGGTAAGAAAGTTTATTTATTTTCCTTCATAGATGAGACTACAAGGTTTTTGTGGGACATTTTGTTGAAAGAAAAAAGTAGAGAATTTTCATCTTTAAAAACTTTCAAAGATTTTATGGAAAATTAATGTGAGATTCCATCTAGTCCCTAATAATAAATAGATGTGGCTAAAAAATTTCTAATTAATTTAATGAGTATTATGTTTCATATGGAATCAAAAGAAAGCTAATAACTCCTTACACAACATAACATAATGGTGTATCTAAAAAAATAATATATCCATCATGAAATTATCAAGTACTATATTGGATATTAATTAATTGGATTTTGGGTTTAAACATTAAATTTTTTTATCTACATCATTAATATAAGCCCTATAATGTTATTCAAAGAAAAGATAACTTATAAATCTTGGTATGGAAGAAAAATATTTGTTGCTCATCTCAAGTATTTTGTTATTTAAATTTTGTACATTTTATATATGATAAAATTAAAAAATATATATCCAATTAGTTTTCCTCATATTTTCATGGCTTATAGTGATGAAATCAAATCATATATGTTTTATAATCCTACTAGTAAATCTATAATTATTTCTAGGGTTTGTATTTTTTATTAAATGAGGTTTATGATGATTATAATCATGCACATATAAAGGTAATAATTGAATTGGGTAATCACATTTAATCTAATTATAATGGATTACAAATTCATACACATTTTTCTATCTCAACAAGAAACAATACTAGTTCTTCACAAGAGAGTAGTCATCCATCTTCATCAACTCTTATGTAAAAATTAGCATTTGTTGAATCCTCATCTAACCAAAAAAATGTTAGATAATAATTATTATATTAATACCCCAAGGATTTAAAATTATTAAGGTAATAAAATTTATAATTTTTATGATGAAAAATACAATGCTTGTATTGTCATGTGTGGCTAGTGTACCTAGAAGTTAAGCATAATCTAGTGAAAAGAAAGAATGGGTTAATGCTATGAAATTAGAGATGGATTAATTTAATGGGAATGGTACATAGAATATAATCAATAATAAATTAAATAACTGTTTCATTTTAACCAATTTGGTCTACAATATAAAATTTAAAAGTGATGCTACAATTGACAAGCTAAAAACTAGACTAGTTGAGAAAGGATTTGAAAAATATATGTGGTTGATTATGAGGAAACCTATGTATCCATGGAACATAAATATAATAATATAATAATAATTATTTTATATATTCATTAAATAATAAAAATATATCAAATTTATTTGAAAATTATATTCATAAATGGAGTGATTAAAAAAGTATATGTGGGGTAAGTACAAGGATTTGAGGTAAGGGTAAATAATTTGGATATAAAAGTTGAATAATGACATTTATGGGATGAATAAATCCAAAATGTATTGTTATTAAAAAAATATAGTTTTTATTTTATAAATTATTTTTAATAAGTATAAATGAATCAAATCTTTACATACAAAAATTGGGTTCTAATGTTTTATATGCATATTTCTATGTAAATGACTTGATCTTTGTAGGTAGATCTATGATGTTAAATAGATTAAAAGAAGATATGAAATAATAATTTGATATAATTTATATCTTAATTATTAATTTATTTATTTTCATATAATTCCTTTGAAATAAATAGGAAGTATTCATTTGTCATTACAAATTTGCCCAAGACATGTTAAAGAAGTACAATATTCATGATTTTATACTAGTGGATATTCCAATTGAAGGTGGAGAAAAGATAATGAGAGAAGATGGGTTTAATATAATTAAAATAATTTTATTTTGGTAATTTTGATGTATCTCACTATGATAAGACTTGATATCAGTTATGGGGTTTCACTAGTTTTTAGATTTAGGGACAAACTTTCACTTAAACATTTACAAGCATCAAAGAGAATTTTTGGATATATAAGAGGTAATTAAATTTAATGTTATTAATTTTATAAAAATAATTTAATTATATGTAATTGGATGCACAAATTAATATTAGTGTGCATATCTTGATGATAGGAACTCAACTTTAGGTCATTGTTTCACACTAAGAAGTGGGTTGGTTTCTTGGTCTTCAAATAAATAAGCTAAATTTGAAATATCCTCTATTGAATTTGAATATAAAACCCTTAAATAATATTTCACATAATTTTTATATATTATAATACTCTTAACTGATTTCAAAAAGGCTTAAATTGACCCAAAATATTTCTTTTATGATAACAATGGGGCAATACAATTGTCCAAGAATCTAGTTTTCCATGCTAGAACCAAGTATATTAAATTCAAACATAATTTTTTATAGAATTTTTATATTATAAAAATATATAATTAATTATTTTGTAATTTAGTATTATTATTTTGATACACTCACCAAGATATTACACATGTTGATTCATGGAAGACTCAAGAAGATGATAGGTATCTTTCTTCTTTACATCAAAGGAGAGAATGTTGAGTATGATGTCAATATGGAAACTTGATTATAAATGTTATATTTAGTTTATTTTATATTTTATTATTTTATTAATGATATTTAATTAATTTAATCCTTATATTAATTATTTTTTCAAATTTGTACACTTTTCGTGAACTCCCTAAAAAATATCTAGAAGTCCTAGTTAGAGTGCAACTAACTGAATGTGTACTTAATTGATCTTAATCACTTATCCATTCATCCCCAAGAGGTGAGACATAATTTTTATATCTATGTAGAAAAAATTTCTTTTATTTTAATCAATTTCCCATTTTATATGGATTTGGGGCACATAGCTCGATTACAACATATGAGTTGCTTACTTGCTAAGAATGACTTCTTACATGTTAACCTTGTCATTTTAATAATTAAAAATTATTTTATTGAGTCTAATTTTGGTTTAATTATTTTTTAATTAAAGTTATTAATATATATTTCACTTCATAGGCATAACTTTTCATGCATGTTATCTTGTAATAGGCTTGTTTTAGCTTTATTTATTAAGAAAGATGTGTGTCAAAATAAAGTGTGTCATAATATTTATTATTTGGAAATGTTTTACATGCATTAATATTTGATTTTATTTCAATTATTCATAAATAAATACTAAGAATAATATCTTTTCTAATTCAAAGTTATTCAATGTAATTTTTGTCAATTATAACACTAAAAACACTAATAGGCTAATAGATAGTAATTTTGGGACATATTGATTGCTATATAGCTTCAATTTTAGATTAAATAAAATATTATTTTAACTCCATACATATTCAAAACATTCAAATAAAATTAATTTTCTTTTTCTACTTGTACAAAGTCTCACTGCCTAAAAAATACATAATTTTCTAAACCATTCCAACCAAGGGGAGGTATGTACCTTCACCCATGAAAGGTTTTAAAAGGTGAAATTTTAATAATGAAATGGTAGTACTGTTGTATGATAATTTAACTATATGGATATAATTCTCCCATTTTTATTTTTATTCCATCACATTCATACATAACATGTCTTCCACTAATTGATTCAACATTTAAACTAAAATTTAAGTTTTTTTAAAAAGTAGTCACTAACATCTGTCAAAAAATCAAACAAAAAAAAATTCTCTTTTTTAAATTGTCACTTATGGAACACCATGTAGGCAAATAATATCCTTTAAAAATTTATTATCAAGAATGAGGACATCATCAGTAAGATTCCCTAAAGTAAGGTGAGTAAACTTAGTTAACTTGTCAATTACAACAAGAATTATATCATCTTGGTTTTGAGACTTAGGTAATACTGAGATAATTTCCGTTGAAACTAATACCCATTTTATTTATTGAATATCATGTGGGTATAAAAAATGTCCTAGATGGAAATGTTTAGCCTTGAAATTCTAGCATTTCAAACAATTTACTATAAAGTAGCCACATCTTTCTTTAATCCAGACTAGAAATAAAGCTTTTTAAACTCATGTGTCGTTTCTTGTGACACTTGGATGAAATAAATGCGGTGTGGTATGTAATTATTCCATAATTTATTCCCTTATATTTATATAATGATGAACATAAATTATACCTTGATTCCTTCTAAGTGTATTAGATTCCAAGCATAAAGAAATAACTTTTTTTATTTCATTAGTTAAATTAGCATAAATATTTCTGCATTTAGATTCAATGAGCTATTAATTTAAAACATAATTTTTAAAATTTTTTAGTAAAATAAAAAATTTAGATATATGTTTTCCACTAAAATCATCAACTATTGTATTTTATGTATCTTTTACATATTCAATATCAATATCTAAATTGTTGATAAATTTTAACCACCTTTATTTCCTTTAATTTAACTCATCTTGTGTAAATAAATACAATAAGTTGCAATGGTTGTATTTTACCTTGAAGTGCTTCCTAATAAAAAGTGTTTCCATTTCTTGAGTGTGTGACCCATAGATTCTATTTCAATATCATGTGTTGGGTAATTATGTTCATGACTTTTGAACTTTCTAGACTCAGGCAACTACTTTATAATCTTGGGTTAAAACATCCCCAATGACCACTTTACAAGCATCAACAAAATTCCCAAAATTCCCATTCGGATATGGAATAATAAGGAGAAGAGTATAAGTCAAAAACTCTTTAAAATTTTAAAATATTAGTCACACTGAGAAGTCCATTCTAAATTTTTTCCCTTATTTTTAAATAAGTATTAGGGCTAGAAACACTTAACAAGTCCTCAATAAATTTTTGATATTAACTATCTATCACCATGAAGCTACACATTTCATACACATTTTTAAGAGTAGGCCATTCAATAATAGCTATAATTTTTAAAGATCAATTACAATACCTTATTTTTAAATCACATGCCTTAAGTAATGAATTTGACCTTGGTAAAAGAGAATTTTACAAAATTTACCATAAATTTTATGTTACCTTAGCCTTTACATAACTAAGCATAGGTGTTGTTCACATTCCACTTTATTTTTAGAGTAAACAAAAATATCATATAAAATCTAACATAAATTGGTATAATAATTCATTGAATACACTATTAATTATGTTTATAAAATAACATGTGCATTTGCTAGACTAAAAGGTTTAAAAATGAACTCATAATATCCATACATGGTTCTAAATTTTTTCATATGTATATCCTCATCTTTGATGTAGAGTTGGTGATACCTTGATCGATGATTTGTCTCAAAAAACATATTTTCACCCTTCATTTTATCAAAAAGACAATCATTTCTAGGAATTATGTACTTATTCTTGATGGTGACTTTATTTAGTATATGTTAGTTAATGTAAATTCTCAAGGTAACATAATTATTCTTAAAAAAAAAATTATGGCACTCCAAGGTGATAATCTTGACCTAATTAACCTGTTTTCCATCGGATCTTATAGTTGCACTTTGAGTTCCTATAGATCTACCACATTCATCCTATATGGATCTTTAGGTGCAAGTGTAGATCATAGTACAATATTAATGTAAAAATCAAACTCTCTCATAGGATGAAAACCTAGAAGCTATTCATGGAATATATCCTCAAATTATCTCAAGATAAGGTAGTCATGTAGAGAAACTTCCCTTTAATTATAAATTTAATTAAACTATATATAATACATTATATAACCCTTTCAAACTACTCTTTCCAGATACAACATCGAAACATTATTTTTAGTTATGAGCTTCATGACACCTTGGATATCTACTTGGTAAATGGCATTGCCAAGGTGTTTTACTCTTATTCTAAAATATAAAATCTTTACTTGATGTTGTTACAACCACTTCATACATAAAATTAGGTTATTAAACCCTAATGGTGCCAAAAATAGGTTTAATTGAGTCTTAAATACCCTAAAATCAAATTCAAATTATTCTAAATATTCTAAAATGGTTGCTCTTTTCACATACCAAATTATGTCTTATCCTTCTCTTAATATAGAAGGTTTAGTTTTTCAATTATAAGAAATTGTAAGTGAAATAAAACTATTAGTTTCACTAAAGTTAATTAAAATATCCTAGGAAAAATATTAAATAATACATTTAGTCTTAATTGGTGTACACTACATGTCTAAATTTCTATTATTTATAGGAATGCACACTTAGATATTTACCAGTTCATGACCTCATAGTTGAGGACAATCCTTACGAAATTTTTTATCACCACATGATCAACATTCCACAATAGTTCATGGATACAAAGGCATAATATTGGATCTTATTATAGAGCCACATTAGCTACCTTATTTTTTATTATGGTTCTCATTATTTTTCATTTCAAAATTATGAGGTTTTGAACCTCTATTTGCATTCTAAAATTTTTTAGTATTATTGGTATTATTCACATATTTTTTTTCTATTCAGATTTATTAAAAAGATTCATACCAATAGAATTCATGCTTTATCCCAAGGTTGCATCCTATTTTTCTTATATTTTTTCCTTATATTTTGTAAATACTCTTCCTCTTCTTCTACATAATGTGTAAATTTGATGGTAGAAGCTAGGGTGGGTGGCGTTTTCAAGTTCACATCATGCATCACTAGCTCATGCAAGCCTAACTTAAACTTAGTCACTTTATTTCCTTGGCATGCATGTAACTTACATAATTAAGGAGGTTCATAAACTTGTTCTCATATTCCTAAATATTCATAGTATCATGCTTTCATAGTTTTAATTTGGTAATATTTTTCTCTTTAAAGTTTCTAGTTAGGTATCTCTTTCTAAACTACCTCTAAAAGGTCTTTTAGGAAAAACCCATTGGGTAATAACCATTAAGATAATATAAGTGGTAAACCAAAAGGAAACATCACCTAACATTTGGTAGAATCTTATATAATACTTGATATTATATCCTATTTTATTCATATTGAAGTATTTATATAGGTTCATTAGCCATACCTATACAAATTATCCAAATTCTCCATCAGAATAGGTAAGATGTGGGAGTTTCTTAAGATCCTTAATGATGGGATCCACAACATCATGTTATCTTAAGTTTTCACCCATTTAATCATCCATTTTTACATCTTCCTACTAACCTTATTCATGAAGGTTTTCTAATTTAACTAACCTTTGGACATATGCTTCCATCTAGACTTAGACTTTATGAAGTACACCCAAAATGTCATTCAGATAGAATTATGACTAGCTCAGTCATTATTTGCATTATTACCAGTACTATAGTTAACATAAAAAAATTTAATGACATTGTCATTAAAAAATTATTACTATCATTACCATCAAGGTAATGGTTGTAAACAACATCATTATAAAAAAAATTATTTTCTCTATTGGCTCATGTCCTCACCATCCTAAGAAACATGAAAACATGATCAAAACAATTGTTACTTAAAGTTAAATATGGTATAACTAGGCTCTAATTCCATATGACACAACCCAAAAAATCAACCCATATATTTATGGGTAGTTTATAGTTATGTTTCCCAATTTCCAACACTATTTACTATACATACATGCATACATACATACATACATACATACATACATATACAATACCATTAGTTTAAAATACAATACATATACATTATTGTTATATCCTTATCATGGTAACCATAATAATATTTCTACAACATCTAGGTTGAGTGATTAACACAAGTTATAACAATAAATGCATGGTTATATTCCCTATCAATAATTAATGACTTTGTCCTTATGATATTTCAACCTTTACATATTAACAATGCAACAAATGAATGTTCATTATTGAAATATATCTATCTACCTATTATATCCCTCCTACTCCTTACAAATTACATTAATATTAGGTAATGGAATAAATTAATGATTAGTTATTTTTGTTGATTCTGATGGTATATTTGGATATATGTTGCTTGAGTAGACAACTAGTCTATTATGATTTGAGGATAGTTTTACGTATATCAATATATACTATATTTATATATTTATAATGGACTAAATTAATGATTAGTTATTTTTGTTGATTTTGATGGTATGTCTGGATATATGTTACTTAAGTAGATAACTCATCTATTAAGATTTGAG
>JARHVA010005013.1:785000-817500 GCA_037957365.1 Torreya grandis
TAAAATGAAATAGAGTATCTCTTAATAAAATAAGTGTGAAGGGTAGATTTATTTTAATGAAGAATATTATTTGAGAATTGTGAAAGAAGAGAGAAGAAAGTATATTACTGAGAGAGAAAGGTAAGAGAATCAAATCCATCATTTTATTGAAGAATCAATCATAGATGGTGAAATCAATTTGACTTGGGGTTGGTGCCTCATAGGCTAGGGGTTGGTGCTTATATGGGTTTGTGATCACGACTTGGTGAGGTTGGTGCTTGGTGAAGGGGATTTGTGTCTCCAGTGGGTGGATGCACATAATTTGACTAAGTTGGTGCTTGGTTTGGGGATTGGTGTCTCCAGTAGGTTGGTGCCTATAAACATTGTAAATGAGTTATATATATATATATATATATATATATATATATATATATATATATATATATATATTAGTAATATTTTTTTGTGGTTTTCTATTAAAAGGGTTTCCACATAAATCTTGTGTTCTCTTGTATTATTAATTATTAGATCTTGAATATTTATGGTTATTATTGTTTATTAAATTTGAAAATATTAAAAGATTATTTAATAATTATTTAACCACCCTCTTAGTATAAGCCTATGCTTAACAATTTTTTTCAGAGCGGTTCCTTTAGAATCAGTCTAACTGTTGGAAGGTAGATCATGGGAGTACATATGGCTAGTCATCAAGGTCAGGATGGTTTCTCCACAAATAAAGAACCATTGTTTGATGGAATTAATTATAATTTTTGAAGTATAAGGATGAGAACATATCTTATGGATCTAGGGTTTGATATTTGGTTATCAATAGTGACATGGTACATAGCACCAATAAATCAGCCCATATATTAAGGTAGAAAGAAAGAATGTGAGAGTAATGTGAAAGAAATGATTTCCATTTTTTGTGGCTTATCATAATTAGAGTTTTTAAAATTAATCCAATGTGTGTTAGTGAAATATATATGGGATAAACTTTAGAATATCTATGAAGGTGATGACAAGGTCAAGAAGGCAAAGCTTTAAACATATTGAAGCTAGTTTTAATTTCTTAAGATGAAAGATGAAGAAAACATTGTATCCTATCTTCTCTGTGTGGATGAAATAGTCAACACCATCAAATGCATATGTGATAAAATGGACGAATCAATTATAGTATAGAAATTACTAAGGTCACTTCCTATGAGGTATGATGCGAAAGTCTCAATTATTAAATAAATGAAGTAGTTGGACAAATCGAAGATGGATGAATTATATAGAATTATAATTGTATATTAAATGAGGGAAAAATTAAAAAAATCAGAATAATCATGAAGTATCTTTCAAATTATCAAAGAAAGTGAAAAAGGAAAAACATGAATCAAGCTATAAAACTAGTGAAGAGTTGGATAAAGAAGAAGTCCTATTTGTGAGAAACCTCAAAAGGGGATCTAAGAGATATAAAGGTGATTTATCTTTTAAGTGTTTCAATTATGGAAGAATAGGCCACTTTGAAAATAAATTTACCCATTTAAATGAAGAGAGTAGTAATGATGAAGAGGAACTTGATGAGAAAGAAAGTATCACAAGAGCAAGAAAAACTATAAATCAGAGAAATATGAAAAAAGAAGATATTTGATAAAGAAAAGAAAAGCCTTTATTCAAAAAGGGCTAGTAGCTCAAGTGAGGATATTGAATAATGTGTTATGGATAGTTATGGAGGTGAACTTTTGTTCATGGGTATAAAATATTGGGATGGTGATGACTAGATAACTAGAGGACAATCTTGGAGTGATTCAAAAGCTAGAAAAGTAGAAGTAAATATTGAAGAAATCTTAAGTGCCTTGAATGAAAAAAAATTCTCAAAAAAGATAATCTAGAGACAAATTCAAAAATATGAAGAAGATGATCAAGATAAATAAGAAGAGTTATCAAAATTTTAAGACGAGTCATAAATGGTCATCATTAGTATAAATGCTCAAGTTGAAGAGGTGAAGAAAATAAAGGAATAGACTAAAATTGAACTAAAGCCAAAGAAGTAATAATGTGAGAAGCTAGAGGCTAATATTTTTGCCTTGAGAAATGATTTAAAAAATGTGAATCCTAAATTGACTAGAAACATAAGATTTGAGAAGAGCACCAAGTTTCTAGATGAGATTCTAGATCATCAGAGGTCACTATTTGACAAGTCAAGTCTTGGATATGGAGATGAACAAAAGGTTAGCAAGGAGGATGTTTAAATTTATAAACCTATGAATATATAAGATAAAAATTTCTATAATAATGATGTTTCGTAAGTAGAAGACAAAGGAAATAACCATTGGCATGATAAAAGATCATTCTTGTCAAAATAGTCTGATAGGTATCGATGATCATTTTATGGCTATTACGTTAATTGAAAACTTTTTGGTCATAGAGTAAAGAAGTTTAAGATACATTAAAGTAATAGATACACATGGAATAGTGGAAAAAATGTAGATATGAGGAATGAGAATGTAAGAAATGAGTATGCATGGAATTATGGAACAAGTGAAAGATGTGAGAGGAATGAACATGGTTGGAATGGAAATAAAGACTCATCTGGTTTCTTAGGTAGAAATTCATTTACTTCATTATAAAAGGACATTTTATGTTATAATTTTAATAAATATGTAAATATAGAAAGACAATGTGGAAGTAATCCTATATACCATAATAAGAAAGAAGATGCATGAACTAAACTCAAAAGAGAATTTGTGCAAGTTTGGAAGTGGATGTAGTAGCTAGACAATTAAAAGGAATAATATGTACTTTTGTAAAATGCATAAAAATAAATGGTAGGGAGACCATGATGGAACATAAATCATAAGAATAAATGGTAGTGAATACCATGTTGAAGCAAGAGAGATATGATGTGCATAGTGGGAAGATGCTATGAATAAGAATAATAAAATAAGATATTACAATAAGTGGTATAAAATAAATTAAAGATTGAAATGGAGAAAACATAAGAAGATAATATATTTTTCATCTAGTGAGTATGAGAGGAAGTATCAACTCAGGGGGAGTAGGGTGTACAACCATTTGCCATTGATGTCAAAGGGGGAGAATTGAAGATAGGGGGAGTTCATATAATAATTCATGGGGATTGCCATCAATGATAAAGGGGGAGATTGTTGAAATAATTTCCATTGATGTCAAATGAATTATAGTGGATATGAATGGGTATGTCAAACAAAATTGTTGCTAGAAGTTAATGGAATTATTGTTGGAAGTGAATGAAATTGTTGCTGAAAGTGAATGGAAATGTTGATGGAAGTAGACAAAAATGTTGACAAAATTTTCAATGAAAATATTGATGTAAATGTAAATGGTTACATCTCTTAGTGAAGAGGTACCTCTTGGATGGGACACATCCTTTAAAAGATATATAATGGAGAAGAGATCTGGACATATTACAAGCATTCAATTTTAATGTAGTTAATATAAGTTTGAGAGAGAAGAAAGATAGGAAGAGTAGAAAATGAAATAGAATATCTCTTAACAAAAGAAGTGCGAAGGGTAGATATATTTTAATGAAGAATATTATTTGAGAATTGTGAAAGAGAGGAGATCATAAAATATATAATAAAATTACTAAGAGAGAAAGTGTAATAGAAGAAAATACATCATTCAATTAAAGAAGAAATCACATATGATGGAATCGATTTGGCTTGGGGTTGGTGCCTCATAGTCTAGGGGTTGGTGCTCATATGGGTTGGTGATATGAATTGGTAGGATTAGTTCTTGATAAAGGTGATCAATGTCTCTAGTGGGTGGGTTCTAACAATTTAACTGAGTTGGTGCTTGATTTGGGGATTGGTGTCTCTAATAGGTTGGTGCTTGTAAACATTGTAAAAGAGTTATATATATATATATATATATATATATATATATATATATAATATTTTGTTGTGGTTTTCTGTTGAAAGGGTTTCTAAGTAATTCTTATGTTCTCTTGTGTTATTAATTACTAGTTCAATGTTTATGGTTGTTACGGTTGATTAAATTTGAGAATATTAAAATATTATGTTATACCAACTCACACCCCCTCTTAGTTAAGCCTGTGCTTAACAAATATTTTTTTGAACTTGAAATAAATGGTTAAGTGAAATCTACCATAAATGACTAGTTGATTTTATGTTGTAGGTTTTTGAATAAAGTGTCTTTATAGGTTTTTAAGGCTTCATAATTTTTTGAACACAATTTTTTTCCTTTCTCAATTATATTTATATAGTTTCAAATTCCCTTGTGTTAATGAATGATAGGTATTTTAGGTTAAGGCCATCATATTTACATACTTATCATCTAGTAACATAATGGATAATGAGTTTCTTTAGTAGAGAGTATGAGTGTGTCTAGATTTGAATCAGATTAATGAGAGATATGAAATATTTGAAAAATTAATGTTATAGCTAACAAACATTATCAATCCACTTTATTGTCTAGTTTTAATGTGTGTGCATGATGAGATATTAAATAGAGGATTATTTTTCATGGTATGTATGACTGTTACATGTATAAGTTATTGTATTACACATGATTCTAGTTGATTTATTGATATAAATTCTACCATTATTTTCCACTCTGTGAAAGTTTGGGGCACTCCTAATAGAGAGGTGTGTGAGACACTAATGGTCTATGGTTGGAGGAAAATTACCCAAATGATGTTCTCCCTATATTTAGTTGATCAACCATTTTTATGCATACTCATATATATTTTAATGATTTTGAGTTTTCATACAAATTTATGATGTATTATTATACTTTTCATTAGGTATTATTTTAACTTTCAATAAAATTGTAACAATTATGCATTCAATACTATTTAATTATCTATAGTAGTGGTTGTTTATTTGTACACGATTAATAATAAATAATGAAAATAGTGGTTGTGTATTCCTATTTAGCTATAATAATGAGTTACTTTGGTGTATGTTAGTACTATTAATTTTTTATATACTTTACAACATGCATTCTTATCTTCTACACTATTGAAAATTTATTTTTAAGCTTAATAAAACATGACATAACTAGAGGGTTAATAATATTTTATGTGTAAGCTATATTCATTATATTTAGATATAAAGTAGTATAAATTTTATATTAATTAGAGTACATTATTATGTTTTAATGTATGTATAAATAAAATTAAAAAAATTACATGGTTTTTAGTAAATCCCAGTGGGGTTGTAACAAGTGGTATCAGAGAGTATGTTTACATAATCAAATCTAATGAGTCCATAACATTAAATTATTTATCATATTTTAATAAGGATAATGGTACATGGAAGATCAAATGATGAGGGTACTTTCAATGAGAATCTTGAAGCTAGTCCTAATTAGCTAGTAGTTGAGCAAGATACAAAGCTTAATGAATAACATTTAGTCATGAATGAAACAAGTGACATATTAGGATCCCTAAAGAAGGAAATTCATGGGTAGGATGAGTAAAATGATAAATAATATCTATTGTAATAATAAAATAGTAAGGAGGAGCCCCATTTTCAAGGGAAAGCTAAAAAATAACTAGTAGAAAGAGTGTAAGCAGATGTAAAACTTGTGTGAGATATGAAGAAATTAAATCCACCCATGTTTTATGGTACATTTTTGGGTGATGGAGATGATGTTTGAATTATAGATATAGACAAATATTTTGAAATTTTAAATTTTTCTAAGGTAACAAATATTATTTTTTTAGCCTACTAACTTATTGGTGAAACAACAACCTGATGGACTAATAATAATCTAGAGATGGCCTTGAATCTACCACCACCATCACTTGGGATGAATCTATAATCTTTTTAGGTCTCAGTGGCTAATAGAACTATATTTTGATTACAAATTAATAGATATCTTAAATATACATTAAGGAGACATGTTAGTAAATAAGTAATACGAATAATTCACAAGGATTTTGAAATATATTCCTTAGTACCAAAAATATGAACATTTTTAGATCAAAAAGTTCATTCGGGTTTAAATCCATAGATTGGGTATGAATTGAATGTTCATGGTCCATCCACCATGGACCAAGAATTTGAGAAAGTGGTTACGAAAGAAAATAAGTTGAAATCAATTGTAAAGGTTAGAGACAAATTCAAAAATAAATTTAGAAGCCCAAAAAAAACCTTTAAAAAGAATTGGAAAAGGAATGGGAATTAGAAGAACATATTGAATAAGAATAATGTGAGGTTTAATAATACTTGAGGGAATATGAAACTAGGAAATGGTTTCAAATAATGGTTCAAGTGAGGTAATAAATATAAGAGGAAAGGAGCACCTATGTTTTAGATGTGGAGGATATCATTATGTTAAGGACTATCCTCGATGGAAGAGAGAACATAAAAATAATAATTCATCTACCCCTACATCATACTAAGGAACCTTTCAACACTAAATTCATGTAGTAGTTGGCAATCATCAAGATGAATTTCAAGGCTTTCCCATAAAAGAATTAGGTACTTTATTTGGGTATAATATTTATATCTTGATATATATAAGAGCCACAAAATGTTTTATCTCTCTTAGTATGTTAAATAAATTACATAATAAGACTAGTTTCATGGAAAATTATTGGTCTGTGTAGATGGGAATGAATTTAAGGTCAAGGTAGATAGTATATTTTTGAGTATGAGGTGAATTTTCCATAATTAACCACAATTTTTATATGTATGGAACACTTTTAGGATCGTATGACGTGATCCTAGGATTAATTTGGATCTCTAAGCATAAAGCTAATGTTGACTAATTTTTAAATAATGTTGAATGCTTAGATGATTTAGGGATTCAAACCCAAATTTATGGAGAAAGAGAGAGATGAGATTAATACAAATATTTTCCATTCAATTTAATAACTCTCAACATAATGTATGTCAAATATACTTTGTTGAAGTTGATAAAATCAAAGAAAGCAAGGAACACACTATTGAATAAAACCCATTTTTGCAAGAGTTCTTGGATGTTTTTACAAAATATTTACTTGGTTTACCTTTAAAAATTGAATTTTAATTCACTATTGATATAAATCCAAGATAAAAACCTCAATATAAGGATTTATATACAATTTCAACAAATGAATTAGTTGAGTTTAATGTCCAAATTCAAGAAATTTAGGATAAAGGGTTGATTCAACCAAGTGTTTCACCATGGGGTGCACTTGTAGTATTCATGAAGAATAGGCATGAAACCCTTCATCTATGCATAAATTACAAGATGTTGGATAAAGTAACAATTAAAAACATATATCCCTTACCAAAACTTTATGATATTTTTTATCAAATATGAGGTGCAATGGTTTTTTCTAAGATTAACATATGAGTAGGGTACCATAAATTAAGGACTAGGTAGGAAGATATTCCAAAAAATAATTCAATAAAAGATAAAGAAACTATGAGTTCATTGTGCTTCCATTTGGGCTAAGGAATGTACCTATAACATTCATGAATCTCATGAGAAGTGTGTTCAGGGATTACATTGACTAGTTTATGTTTATTTTTCTCAACAACATCCTCATCTATTAGAAAAAAGGATGAGGAACATATTGGGCATTTGAATTTGATTTTGAAATGATTGTGAAATAAAAAGATCTATGGGAAATTATTAAAGTGTATCATATTTCAAAGAAGCATAAAATATATATGGCATGTTATATCTATATAAAGAACCTTAGTAAATTTGGTAAAGGTAAAAACCATCATGGAATGTCCAATACCTATGAATGTGCATGAGTTGTGTAGCTTTATGGGTTTAGAAGGATATTACAAAAAAAATTTGCCAAATGTATACAATATAGATAACCCAATCACCTCTCTAAAATGAAAATATAATTTTTTTTTTTGGATCGACAAGTGTGAAGAAGCCTTTAAAATTATAAAAAATAGACTTACTTCAAAACTAGTTTTATGGATTCTAGATCTAGATGGTCATTTTTAGTGATAAATAATGCTTTTGAGATTGGTTTAGGAGGATTTATTATGTAGGATGATATAGTTTTAAGATATGAATCAAGGATATTGAAGCCTTATGAGGCTAACTATGACCCACATGAGGAGTTAGCTACCATAATGCATACTTTACAAGTATGGAGGAATTAATTTTTGGGAAAATCTTGAGTTCAAAACAAACAATTTAGAGATCAATTACATATTTACTCAACCTAGTTTGAATTTTCAATAAAGATGATGGATATAATTTCTATCATATTATAAATTTGACATTAGCTACATTAAGGGAAAGGAAAATATTATTGTAGATGCCCTTAGTTTTATAAGATACATTATGACATTGGCTATTATCAGGGGTACCTTATAAGATTAGGTATTGAAGTACTCATTATGAGATAAATTATTTGAGTATATTAATAAAATATATCATAAAATCCTCTAAACTTTATGTATAAAGGGTTATAATTTGAGAAGGACAGATTTTTAAGATATAATGGAATGATCTATGTCCATGATAAAAAAAAATTAGGGTGAATATTCTAAAGGAGTTACACAACACTCCTTATTATGGACATCGTAGTGTAACTATGTTTTTATTAGAGATTAAACCATTATATTTATGAAAGGGAATCAAGAAAGATGAAAATTATTTTATGTCAAGATGCTTAAAATGTTAATGAGTCAAGGTTCAACACATGAATCCTACTAAGTTTCTGTACCCAAATTAATGTTATAATTAAAATTTGAAGTCATGGTATGGACTTTCTCTAAGGATTGCATATGTCAAGGAATCAACATGATATGATATTGGTGGTTTTCAATAAAATCTTAAAATTAACACACTTTAATCTAAGTAATTTAACTGATGGTGTATAAAGGCTTTCAAAGAGGTTTTTAAAGGAATTATATGTATTTCATGGGTTTCAAAAAAATATTATCTCAAATAAAGACCTTCAGATGACCTCAAGGTTTTTTGTAAAATCCTAATGCAACATTAGGTACACAACTAAACTTTAGTTAAACTTACCATCCAGAAATAGATGTATAAATAGAGAGAGGGAATTAGATCTTGGAGGATATTTTAGGGATGTATTAAATGGACCAACAATACAAATGGGGTGAATATCTCCCATTAGTTTATTTTATTTTTAATAGCTCATTGCAATCAACATTGTATGGTAGGAGGTGTAAAACACCAATTAATTGGGATGAACTAGAGGATAGATTGGTATTAGGACTAGATCTGCTCATTCAAATGGAAGAACATGTGAATATAATAAATAAAATATTGACAAAATATAATGATAGGTATAAAATATATTTTTATATAAAAAGGATATCAAGCTAGTTCTCAATTAGAGATAATGTTTTTTTACGAGTCAAACCCCAAAAGAGTTCCATTAAGTTTAGGAAATCATAAAAAATATAATATAGATATGTGGGACCCTTTGAGGTTTTATTATTTATAAATATCATATCATATAAACTTGATTTTCCATCATCTATAGGACAAAATCTTAGTTTTTTAATGTATCTTATATTAAAAATATATATGGTTGATCCTTCACATATTTTGGACTAGAATGCAATAGAGGTTCTAGATATAGGGGTTGTAATAGTAGAATTAATAAATATAATTAATCCATTTAATATTAACCTATATAATAGACAAGTATCTCAATGCAACATCCAATAAGACCATTATTGTAAAGATCATGCCATATGGGAGGATTATGAGGAATCTTATAGGTTGTTTCCTCATTTATTTTAATAATTTTCTATTGAATTCTATTTTTATTTATATAACTCTTGTTTAAAATAAAAATTCATTCAGATAATCACCTATTTTAGGTGGGAAGGATGTTACACCCCTCTTCTTCATAAACTGCATTAGTAGTAGGTAATAGAATAAAATAATGATTAGTTAATTTTATTGATTTTGATGGTATACTTGGATATATGTTGCTTGAGTAGATAGTTTCTCTATTTTATTTCATGGTCTATTATGATTTAATGAAATTTATACATATATATAGGTATGCTATATTTATTTGTTTTAAATCTTATGCTAAGATGATTTCATTTGAAACATTGATTTACCATGTAGCAATTTACTTAATGTATATACATTCTGAATATTTTTTCATCTTATTATAAGGGAAGACTGTATACTATTTTGTTTATGTGAGGTGATTGTTGGATTATATCACCCTTAGTGAGTGGAAAAGAGGGAGGGAATAATAATGTTGATATGTTTGTGTTTTTTGTATTTTGTAAATTTACTATGTGAATTTATTTTAACTAGTTGATATTATGGTTATTGTTACATGATCTACATTGGTTATGAGTCATATGCCTTCTATTTTTTGGATAAACTATTATCAACATAGATTTTCCTATTAGTTTTATAGATTTACCATGTTATGTAAAATTATTTAATGAATTTACAAAAATGGTGTGCAATCTAAATGGTGGTTTATTGAATTATGATTGAATATGGATCTATTTTTTTCATTTTAAATCTATTAAGATTCAGGATGTTATTTAATACATTTTACTTGTATGTAAATATGAAAAGGTTTATTTAGATTTAATTTAATTCTATTTGGTGGCCTAGAGGTTATGGGACAAAAGACACCCAAGGAAATTTCATTATTTGAATTCTTAAAAACATAAGGAAATGGTTTATATGTTAAAAGGAATAGAATGTTCTCATTTGGATAAAAAAATGGGGAATTGGAAAAATTAATTTTCATGCACAAATTTGAACTAAATATTAGGGTTATATTGAAGTCTTTGTAAGAGATTAGGTCTTTTTGATATCATGAGGGTTTTTGTCTTTGCCACATGGCAGAGAAAATAGTGTATGGAATTTGCATGATCCATCACGATAAATAGTCCGAGTTGAACTTTGAACTAAAAGTAGTAGGATGGTTATGATTTTATGAAATTAAATTTCTATGCGGGAGAACTTGTAAATATTTAGGAGAAATTTAAGGGCATGAAAAATATGGAAAATCAAAATAAAATATAATAATAGAGAGGAAAATGTGGGAAAATGAGATATCAAAAAACAAGTTGGAATGATTATCAAGGGAAAATAGGATCACCATTATCTGAATTGAAAGACATCCATTACTATCCTTGATAACCATGTAACTAGTGTATTTTAATTTTAAATCCTTATAAACATTATGAGTTTGCCTAAATATGTGTGGACTATGTTATTTCATTAATTTTAGTTTATAAATAAAATTTGGATCTCTCTTTTACCTATGTTAGGATTTATATCTATTTGAATTCATGTAATGAAATCTCCTTAGCCATTTATGTCCTTCAAACTTAGCCAACTATTAAAATTGTATATATGGTTTCACTTTTTTTTTGATCTTGTGAATAAAATTCTAGTTACACACATAAACACACACATACACACAAGTCACTCTTATAGACATAGAAATGGAATTTGATTATGTCAACAAGCCCATAATATATAGGTTAAAATGGTATTATAAATTTATATCCCTTTACAAACAAATGGATTTAGTATATTCTTATCTATTGGTGAACATAATTATCAGTCAATTCAATGATGACAAAATGTGCAAATAATAATATTCATTTATGGCTACATTGAGTTTGAAAGTTGGGAAAAAGAGGAGAATTACATTTTAACCTTTAGTGATATATTATCTTAGACGTACCTTCGCTATATAAACTAAACCTAGACAAGGTCTTGAACCTCTAAATACTTAGAATAAAGTTGTAGACTATATTTATTTTCTTTGTTGACTTGATATAAGGCATAGTTAATTATTTATAATAAGTAAAAAAACCTTGTAGGTGAGTCATTTTTGAATATTTTTAATGATTTTTTATATCATTTTCTTGAATTAATAAAATTGCAAACAACATAGATGTAGGTTCACATTTTTTGAAATTAAGGAAGTTGTCTATAACCATACATATTTATATGGGGAGTTGTAGGTACGTATTTTTATTAAATTCTTGATAGTTATATATACATATACACATTATAAGAATGTCTTTGGATCAATTTCATATACCACCATATATATATATATATATATATATATAAATTTGTATCTAAATTTTATAGTGATTTAAGAATTAAAATGATAGAAAAATTAAATGCATTAAAAGAATTTTTATTGATAAATCCCAATTGTGATAATATATATGTATATGCTAAAACTTATATGACACCAAGTATATTAACATGTCTTCAACATTGATGAATCTTGAAAATTATTATGTAGATAGGGTTTTCCCATGATTAAAGGTAAAAGCAAGTGACTTAGTAGGAAAGGTTAGGTAAAATTATTTGTTACTTTCAGCTAGTCTGACACTCAGGAAGGAGATCATAGAGGTGAGTGGAGGGACTAGGTTGTAGGGTTTGATTAATCTTATCTCCCTTACTAAGGAGGCATCATGTATAATAGTCCATTCCTATATTAAATCAATTTTATAGGTGAAGAAATCTATATAAATAATGGCCTTGCATCTAGGTTCCACAAAAGTTTCATCGATTGTATCCTTCAAAAAGGAGGTACTTGAGGAGGTGCTCCATAATGAAGAATGGTTTGTGCATAGGGGTTTAGTTTGTATATTTGATAGGTTTTGTACTTATCTCCTATATTTTCATCAGTGGATCTCTAAATCATGTTGTCCTATTTTTGAGGATAGTTTATAACTTTACCCCTATTATAAAGGATAATTCATTATGGTTTTTTATAGTCCTGTTAATCAAAACAAGATCATTCAAGCCAAATATTGGATTTGGGATCAACACATCTTATTTTTGAAACCATGGTTCTTAAATTTTAATCCTCTATTTGAAAACATCTAACCTAGACACATTTGGGTTTGGCTATAATTTCTTCCTCTCCAATTTTGAGTGGATCCTTGTTTGTTAGTTATTAGTGGAATTGTTGGCCTTTTTTGGCCCACATATGAAGCTCTTGTATGGTTTGATGAAGCAATAGATAAAAGGCTTTGAAATAGGTCTAATTTTGTAAAATAGATGGATCTAATTATGTTCTCATATGTCCATAGCATTAAAGAGTATGGACCAAGTTACACAAGCCTTAAGAATCCATCATAACCTTGAAGGAATGATCAAAATATGAGTTGTGCAAGTTTAAGAGCTAGACCATCACCAATATACTTATGCAATTTTTATCTTTGCTAAAGAAACCTAGGACAACTAGAAGATCATGTGCAATTGTAGTTCTACTTGTCAAGATCATTCTTTAAAATTTTCATGCCTACATGAGATTTCTAGATCAAGTTATGAGCATTCAAAGTTGAACCTATAGAGTAGGACATTAGTGCAAACATCAAAATAAAGATCTAAAAAATAATCATTTAATTTTAAAATGACCACTAGATCTTAAAATTACTGTCCATGTGCATTTTATTTGATAGTCTCATGAACATATTTGATGGTCATGCAGACATTAAATTTAAGATATAGTAGAGTAAAATACATTGGAGCTTAAATTTGATGGTTGTATGCATGTTGATGATGGTCAAATGAAAATCATTTGGTGGGAATGAGGATATAAATTTTAAGCTGATGAGTTAGTTATTTTGTTTCAAATAGTGGGTACTGGTAGATTAATAGTTCATGTTTAAACATGCATCTAATATCAATGGTACGTGATAAAGTCAAAAATTTAGAGGATATAAAGAGTAGATGCATAGGTGCCAAGTTTCAATAGTATATGAATTTGGTAGAAGATCTAATGGCATGCATCTAACTTGTCAGAGGAGATCAACTATGTGAGTCATGGTCAAATAGTCAATAAATCATAGGGATGAATGCGAGGTCAAGATTAAGGTAGTGATTCCCAAATATATATGATCTATATTGAATGAAATCTTAGATCTAATGGTACAAGTGAAGGTCAGGGATTTAATGGAGTTGAGTCAGATTGATGACAACCAATGGGAAAGGATTGAGCCTGTGACATTTTTCACAAAGCTCAATGAACCATTTTTTGACCCTAAGCAAACAATTATAAGGAACCAAGATCAAGTTCAACCTAAAATAGTGGAAATATATGGAACCAAGTTAGACATGAATCTTGATTGAACTAGAAAGAAGATTTTGAGACCAAGCTCTACAATTAAGGCTTTAGAAAGATAGATTGAGTAAATTAGACCTAATATAGATCAAAGTTTAGCAAGTTAGTGGCTAAATAGGACTAGGCATCAAATAAATTATATATATATATATATATATATATATATATATATATATATATATATATATATATATATATATATATATATATATATATATATATATATATATATATGTTCTCTATACTTGATATATGTATAGGGTTTAACTTAGGAGCAGATATGTGAAATTAATGAAAAAACATCCTAAGCCATGCTCTCTATAAATAGTTTCTCAAGAAGATTTAATCATGGCTCTATCAAGATCAAAAATATGAAAATTTTGTCTTCATCATGAATTCAAGTAGAGGGTGGAGAGGTTCACATAGTAGATTGGGGAATTAGAGAAGTAGTTGGAACATTTAATTCTAATCAATGCCTTTGGGGACCTTTTCTTCTTCAATGGTTCATGACCCACTCATCATATGAAACTAATTCTTGTCTTCTACTACCTCTCTCTCAGTGAATGAGAAGAATTCAAAGACTATTGGAGCTAATTCAGGATAACTATTGATTATGGACTAGTTCTCAATGGGACCAAAGCATGATGGATCATGCCTAAATAAGTGGTAGCTCATTGATTATTTTCAGATAATGATCCTCTCTTCTCTCTTCTCCATTCCTCTATATTATCCCACTCTATTCTCCTCTCTAAAGGTTCTCATATTTTAGAATTTTTATCTTTCTAAGAGATAGGGATGTTCATTGAGATACTATAAAGTATGATCTTCTAGATTAGGCTTGACCCTGTTAACCATTTGTAAAAACTACATGTTAATGTAATAAGGACTTTATTTACCTATCTCTTACCTTGAGTCTGTGTTTATGAGTTATATATGATGACATTATGTGAAGGAGAATCTTCCTCATCCATTGTCCTCCTTTTTAACCTTGTTTAGGGAGTTTTAAATGCTACTTATAGGTCCAAATTAGTGTTCTTATCTAAACCTCTTCTATGAAATATGTATAAAAATAGCTTGATCTTGAGGTTGTGTGAGCTAGTACTATTTTTTGATGATCTATTATGGGTTAAATATTATGGGAGTTTTCATTTTAAATTTGGTGCATCACCTGGTTAACTTTATTAGGATTCCTTATCCACTTTCCAACCCTTTTCCCTATGAATAATCATCTTAGAATTAGTTTAGGTGAGCATCAAAGAGGAAGCCATCCTACTCCAAAGGTTCAACCCCAACATAGGTTACCCATAGCTTGGGGTTGTCCCAATATTGTGACTTAATTAGAGAGCACATAAAGAACCCTACCTAAGGGTACACATTAATTTCATATTATTTGTTGGCATGCCCAATGGGACTAGGTCCAAAAGAGTGGAAATATATTAGTGTGTCTTTCCTCTAATCATCTTTTAGAAGCAAGTAGTTAGCACAAATCATGACTCCAAATCATTGCTTTTGGTTATGAGCATACTAGGTATGTATCAATGAAGGTTCTAATCAGTTATTATATCTCATTTGAAATATGAGGCTAATATGAATAGCTATGGTGAATATCCTTATTATCCACATCCTTATTAGTACTCATAATATGGTCCTATTGATGCTTAAATGTGTACCATAAGTACCCATGTTTAAGAAACACTTCTCATTTTAGAATTCCTAAGAACTTAATGCATCTATCATAGGTTGTGATAATCATATTATATTTGATGGAATAGAGGTAGAATAAGTGACTATTTCACAATATTTATATTATTTGGTGGTTTGGATCTACCATGGCCAAATAGCAGATTTATGTGAAATATGCAGTATACTAGCTAAGAATAGTGAATTATGATCAATAAATAATATAAGATGGATATTTATAATGAAAATTAAAATAAGGTGATATAGTTTTAAAAAACCAAAAGGAAGGGAAGGTAATAAATAAATTTTATTGATCTTCATTCCAAACATCATGACAAAGTTCAAATTTCATCTAGGAATGCACTTAAAACCAACATGTGAAGTGAAACAACTTATCCCAAATCACATCACACATTAGAAAGACTTACAAAGAAGGTATGGAAAGATGCAAATAAGAACAAGGCTCACTTTAAACATTTACCCCTATAAGCAAACAAAATTGGCCCAAATGCAAGAAGAGTAAGAAAATGAAATGAACCTAAGCACTATCAGTTAACCTAGCAATGACACAAGTTAAAAATCTACAATCAAAGGTACACACTAGGAATCCATAAGAACCATTCAAATGTGTCAATAATAAGGAGCAAATGAGATAAAATCCATGATAATGAACACATAAACAAATACTATCTAATCTTTGCATAATTCTTTGCTTGTATTATTTGCTCCAATTTTGCAAAGTAATTTTGGATCTAAAAATTCCCTTTTCTTTTAATAATTGAGAATGCTCATTTTATAAGATACAGGGCAAAATATGAGCTAGTATAATCTAATAAAATTTGTACAAATGTATAGGAGAGGTATCCTTTTGTTCTATTCTCAAAAAAAAAGATTTTTTACTTCTAGTATAGTGGTCTATAGACAACCTGCTTCACAAATTACATACGACCATGAAATTCTATTAAATTTCTCACTAAAAGTCACTCAAATATTTAGTTTATATTTTTATTCTACTTTGTGGCATCATCCTAGAACTTGTGTCGCATTCTTGTGGCACTTTTATAGAGAAAATTCTCACCAATGTCCACATAATGACTATTACCTTTTAAATTCCTTTTTATCTAACACTGTCATATTAGCCCTACATAGATTCATGTAGGGTGTTGATCTCAATTGTAGGATTTTAAAGCCATTGGATATCTCATCTATGTTCCACATAGTTATGACATGCGTCATTACCATGTTTATTTTGAGTTATGTTTAAAAGTCCACATTGAATTCACAACATTGGATCTCTTTGATATCTTAAATTTGATGTCTACATGACTATCATTTGATATCCATGGGAATGTCTTTGATAGGCATACAACCATCAATTTTAAGCATGTCCTTGGGACTATTTAATATCAAAAATTTGACATCCACATGACCATCATTTCATGTCCATAAGAATGCCTTTAACGGGCATGTGAGTGTCAATTTTAAGAAATACCTAAGACTATTTGATAGGCCTATCACTTGTTAATTATAGGTTCATTCTTGATTACGTGTATGCCACTTGGCAGTCTCATATTATTCAATCAATTTTATCTAGGTAAACATGGATTGTAGATCCTATAGAGATGCATAATGTTTAAATCGGGTCCAAGATCAATATAAACTTAAGTTAAAGTCTTAAAATAAGGATCAAGACATATTAAAGTGACCTCATGAATTCAAAGGGACTTGGTAGTGGGGAATTACTTCAAGCCTTTTATATTTTGATCTTTTGACTCTATTATAGGGTATTTGGGTTCTTCACGTAGGGAAATTATTTCAGATAAAAGAAAATTGTTTCAAACATTTTATCCAAAAAATTGTTCTAAAGACCACTTTCATCAAACAAAATTTTTAATGTAATTATCCTATGGGGTTTATTTCATCAGGTAAGTTACCTAGGATAAAAATTATGAATGAATTAGTCAAGGTTGAGGGATTACTCTCAAAGAATAATAAGTCTTAAAAAAATATACTAGAGGGTAAGTGGAAAAAAGGTTGAAGGTCAATTCTATTGGTAAAAATGCCTGATAGAAAAAATCCATAGGGAAATTGTTTCAGCCCTTTTGCATCAAATAAAACGTTTGACAACAAAAGTTTGAAGGGTCCCTTTAGAAAATATTGAAGGGTATGTTTGAAGATAAGATGCCCTTTACAAAAATCCTAAAGGGTGTGTCTTTAGATAAGGTTCCCCTTACAAAAGTCCTAATGGAATTATTTCAAAGAAATTAAGGGTAATTCCAAAAAACATGAAGGGTATGTGAATTTCACAAAAATTTTGAAGGGCATATTCAAAAAGATGATGGATATTTTCAAATAAGTTGAAGGGCATTCCAAAAAACATAAAGGGTATGTGCATTTCAAAAAAATATCTAAGGGTAAATTAAAAAGCCTGAAGGATCATTTCAAATAATTTGAAGGGCATCCCAAAAAACTGAAGGGTATGTGCCTTTCACAAAAATCCAAAAGTGTATTTTCAAAGAATCTAAAGGGTACTTTCAAAAAGATTGAAGAATATTTGGCCTAAACAAAAATTACAAAGGATACTTATATTAAGTCAAAGGGTAATTTGAAAAAGGTTGAAGGTTAATTGGTTGAGCAAGAAGCCTTGATAGAAATGCCACTGTAGGGTAGATGTCTTTGACAAAACTTCTTAAGGGTCCTTTAAAAAAGATTGAAAGGTAGTTTTTTAGAAAATTACTATGGGAAATATGTTGTGGAAAGATAATTCTGAAGGAATACTTTTAAAAATAATAATTTTCAAATAAATATGCTAAAGGGTAAGTGAAAATGTGTTGGAGGACAATTTTGTCAGGTAAAATGCACGATAAAATGAGTTTACAGGGAAATTATTTTGAACAAAATATCCAAAATAATTATCCCAACATAGATAAGTATGAAATAATACTTTTGGCATAAATAAATTACATAAGTACTTAAATAATTCCTAAATGAAAGCCTAAAAGTACTTGGACAAAGTATCCAAAATATAAAATCTAAAGGGTAATTCATTCAGGATAAAGCTCCAAAGAAAAATCCTGAAAAGACATGTCTGAGATACAAAACCCAATAGTTAGAAACATAACAAAGGACTTTGCATTTATATTAGACCACATGAATAATAGAAAGGTCTAAAAGGGTGACTTGTGACATAAAAGGGACTAATCATGTATGTTAGACTAAGGTTTGGTCATGTTGAAAAACATGACTAAGCCTTAGGAAATAAAAATAATCTAAGATCATAAAATTATTTAAAATGTTCCCACGTAACAATTTCCCATCATATTCAAATCAAGATTAAACTTAGATTTAGGGTTAATCTATTCCAATATGAATCTAACAAACCAAAGGTTAGTAAAGAATCAAGTTAACATGAAAATTATTAAACCCAAGCATTGTTCATTCAAAGTAGACTTTATTGGACCTGCAACCTAAAACATAGAGATCCAATGTTAGCACTTTAGATAAGGGAATACTATAACCATGAACAAATATGCTAACCAAACTAGGTGTGGATGATATCTAAATAAAAATAATGTGTAATCATGATAATGACACTCTGATGAAGTGAATCTTCAATTTCAAGATATGAATTTACACAAATTACCACATGGGTCCCCATTTTTAATAAAATTTGGTATGTTGACCTCAATAAATGGAGACTTATGGGTGAAACATAGAAATATGTTAGAATTCATAGACTCTAGTTTAGAATAATAATAAATCTACTTATTCTATTTTTTTAGGCAATATTATTAAGATATGTTCATGGTTACAACAAATCTTTCATATGTAGAATAAGGATCAAACATCAAAACCTAGACATTTTATGTGTGTTCTTTGATTCCACTTATTGATTACCAAAAGATTTGGAGAACAACTTCTAGGTTCATGGATTTAATAATTAACACTGGCTTTAATCATTTTTTAGTATTAATTAAGAACCATACTTCAACTTGAGGAAGGATTGGGAATTTATCTACTACTAGCCAAGCATCCATAGCCCTGATAGAGATGCCTTTGGCTCCACTCAAGGCCTTGATCCACTGCCAACTAGGTTTTCATAGCCTTGGTGGAGATTACCAAAATCACCTCTGCTTAGAAAACTCTTAGAATTTTGCAATAAAGATCTTATTTTTGGAATTTTTTTCATGTCATTATGACTTTCTATCCAAGGTTGGGAACTAGGTTAGCCAAATTTAAGGATTTTTTCAAGTGTTTGATTTTTAGACAATCATCCTTGATTGTAAACTTTGTCCCAAGTAATTAATGTTTTGTAAGTGCAAGAATGACTATGTCTTAATAGTTTAATATTTCATTCTACACATGTATTTCTTCTAAAAACCAAGTTTTGATCAAAATATAGTTTAAATATCAAGGAATAATTAACTCATCCATCAGTCTTTTCTACTTTCTCTAAAATACAACATCAATCTCTTATTTCAACAATTCATGATCAACCAAAATTCAGAAGTCATACCCACCTTTCTAACCTATTAAGTTTCTTGAGAAACTAGATAAAACTTGAGCTAAGAATTATCTAAGAAGACTTATTTAAAATTAAGGAACAAATCAATAGAAAATAAACAAATATAAACATGCACTATATACAAGCAAAGGACATGAAGGGAAAAGGAAAGAAAGAAACTAAACTAATTCCTACAATAACCACATAAATTACTTACCTGCACGATCAAATGGAAAATTATTTAGTCTACTATAGAACCTTGAACCATGATTACTTCCATTCAATAGCCTCTTCTTGTGGATAGGATCACTTGTATTCTTATGTCTTAGAGGTGATGTATCTTGGTCTCCTATCAACATTATTAGATGCATGGATCAAAGATATGAAATACAAGACCCAATCATCTTCTTCCCAAATTATTATACATTGTAATAGGAGTGTTGTTTTTGATTCATCCATAGATAGATAGGTTCTTATACCATCTTCACCCAATAATGGTATATCAACTAGTACCCTTAGACTAATGTATTTATTAAGTTCTTTCTAAGGTGGGCATGGACTACCAATATTTTCAAAAAAATACTCCAAGTAATCCTAAAATGCTTGTTCATTTTGATTAAATAAATAATGTTAATTTAGACTCCCATGAAAAACATGTTGGTCCCATACTCCTGACCTAAATTCATATGGTAATTTTTGATCTATTTCATGTGATTCATCTTAATCCTTGATGAGGAAATGAAACACTATTATCCAATTAGTCTCTAGCTTATCTTGGTTTAGGACCTCCAAAATAATAACATCTTATGGGAAATCTAGATCACTGGTGAAATCCTCAGATGAAGCATCCATGTGTTTTTCTATCCCATCATCCACCATCTCTCAATCTTTAATTATATTAAAGAAGTCATGATATGACTTCTACCAGTGATAATATTCTTTAGGAGCATTTTCTATTTCAAAAATAAATCTACGCAGGTTATCTTTTCAGATACCTTCTGAAGAAAGATCATCTTGTACTTGATCCATATCCATTTATAACAACTCTTCTTCTTCATCCGTATATGACCTGATGATGATGTTTGCTTGGTATTTAATTACAATCTCTTTTACATATTTAGAAATGCAAGTTATCTTAGATGTAACTTCTTCAATTAGTTCATCTTCATTTTCATCATCATCTTCATCACTTTCGTTTTCATGGGGTTGGTTATCTTGAAGAGTTGTTCCTTCTTTCATAGTATCTTTAGGTTCAATTTCTTATTCAAACAGAAAATCAAAGGCATTTATCATGAAACCTTGAGATGTCCTTGTAAAGCTAGATGTCCATGCAACATTTTCTTGGTTATGCACAATTTAAATTATATCCCTTTCACCTTGAGATGCTTTAAAAAAAATACAATTATTAGCCAAATTTATATCATAGAAACTCAATTGTATGTTTTTAAATGATTACATTATTATTGTTATCATGAAACCCATTTGGAATCCTATTAAACTTTTTAGAACCACAATTTTTGTTAGAGCATTCCCCTATATTTCCTACTTATTTTTGCAATTGAATAAAGTTAGTGCTTAGTTTTTGGACCATTGTTAATATCAAGTCATGTGAATTTTTGGTATTTTAGGGTCAAAAACTAGATCATTATTACTGGTTAAATGAATTAGAGTTCTATGATTTTGTGGATGGGACACAATTGTAATGCCATTCAAGAACTCTATGTTCTATCTAGGATATGTATGACTCAATGTAAATTGGTTTTGAATGGGTATTAAAGTATGTATACTAGGAGTAACATTCATGATGGGTGAATTTGAATTGATATTAGGCATGTAATATGTCATCTAACCTTGGGACTACATTTGGTCATTAATGATCATGGATTTAGAGTAGGTCTAGGTCAATGTGTTTATGACTTAAAGAGAAATTTTTAGGAACATGAAGGTTATGGGATCTATAACATCCTTATAAATTTCTAAGGATAAATCTTCATTGGGTCTATAAGGGGCTATGGTTCTACTAAACATTTTTTGGAACTGAGCATTAAAGGCTCTAATGGTTTCATTAACATCTCTTTTAATTGAGGTGAACTACTATTATAAGACATGAGGATTAATGATTTTTCTAAATTGATCAATGAATACATTTTTAAAGTCATCCCAACTAGCAATGCAATCCTCTATAAGGATAAGGAACCATTCATATGCAACATCTTTAACAGTAAATGGGAATAATCTACTTTCTACATCTTCTTGAACTACATTTAATAATCTCAATGTATCCTTGAATGACTTAATATGTTCTTTAGTAGTTATAACATTATTAGGATTTAAAGAAGCTAAATATATTTCAATATTTCTAGGAAGATCATATACTATACCTAACATGTTGATTGAAGAACCACCTAGCCAAGCCATAGATTGAACACATGACCACCTTGAACTGGTGATGTTTCTATGCCTTTTGAAATTTTGATCACCTAAGACTCACCTTAAACAATTCCATATTATAGCCTTGAAACCTATTTAAAATATGACACATCAAGCCAACCTTTGTAAAGTACAATGATCATTTTTGCACATTAAGCCAATTTTTCATAAATATATGTAAATCATGACTATATTTAACTAAATTAACTCAAATATACCTCTAGATTGATGAATGATAATGATATTTACACCTTTAATCTTGAATGAACTCAAAATTTCAAAGAACTAGTAAATATTTTTACCAAAATTGTTATTACTAACCTTAAATGTATGGAATACATAAAGCATAAGCTACTTTTCCATGAATATCTATAGATCTTCATAGAATATCAATATTTGGCTAAAAGAAGCCCAAAGACTAGTCCAAAACCACAAAGATCGATGATATTTACATAATTAAGAAAAGGATCACTCAAATATGCAAAAATTACACCAATCTTTGATCAAAACACACCAAAATTATCAAAGATTCTACAAATTCACAAAGATCTGACTAAAGTCCCTCATTCTAGCAGCAATGAATCTCCTCTTATTGATGACTTAATGTGTACTACAAGTGACCAAAGTGTTTAATAAACACTTCTCATTTTATAATTCCTAAGAACTCAATACATGAGTTACAAGTTGTGATAATCCTATTATCTTTGATGGAATAGAGGTAGAACAAGTGATTATTTCATAATATTTTTATTATTTAGTGGTTAGGAACCACCATGTCCAAATAGTAGATTTATCTGAAATATTCAGTATACTATGCTATGAATAGTTAATTATGATCAAGAACTAGTTTAAGAACTAATATAATATGGATATTTATAATGAAAATTAAACTAAGGTGATTTGGTTTAAAAAGAAGCAAAATGAAGGGTAGGGCAGCAAAAAGTGTTGCTAATCTTCTTTCCAAACAGCATGACAAAGTTTAGATTTCATCTAGGCATGCTCTTAATAATAACATGTGAAGTGAAATAGATTATCCCAAATCACATCACACATCAGTAATACTTCTAAGGAAGGTATGGAAAGATGAAAATAAGAACCAATATCACTTTAAACTTTTACCCCTACAAGTAAATAGCATTGCCCCAAATACAAGAATATCATGAAAATGAAATGAACACAATAACTTTTAGTAAACATAGAATTAGCATAAGTTTACAAGTCTGTAATCAAAGTTACACACAAATAATCCATAAAATCCATTCAAATTTGGCAATAAGAATGAGAAAATGAGAGAAAAGCCATGATAGCAAACACATAGACAAATACTGGATAATATTTGTAGAATTATTTATTTGTATTGTTTGCTCTAAGTTTACAAAGTAATTTTGGCTCTTAAAATTCCCTCTTCTTTTAAAAATTGATAATGCTCATTTTATAAGATACAAGATAGTATGTCGATTAGTCTCATCCAATTACATTTTGTATAAGTATATAAGATAGGTGTCCTTTTATTCTATTCTAGAAAAAATGATTTTTTCCTTATAGTAGGTTAGTCTATAAACAACCTACTTCAAAAATTACACATGTCCATGAACTTCGATTAAATTACTCACCAATGGTCCATTGGATCTTTAGTTATTATTTCTTTTCTATTTTTGTGTCATCATCCTAGCACCTATGTGGAATCCCCATGGCACTTTTACTTCAAAAATGCTCATCAATGTTCACATAATGACCATTGACTTTTAAAATACTCCCTTTATCTTGCACCATCAAAGTAGACCTGCATGGACTAGCATATGCCATTGATATTGATCTTGGGATTTGAATGCCATTGGCTATTTTGGCTATGTCCCACATGGTTATGATATGTGTCATTACCATGTTTATTCTGAGTTATGTTGAAAATTTCACATTGATTACACTTCATTGTATCTCTTTGTTATCTTAAATTTGACATTTTACAACCATCATTGGGCATCCATGAGAACATATTTTATGGGCATGCAATAATCAATTTTAAGCACATCCCTAGGGGTATTTATTATCTTAAATTTGACATCCGTATGAACATCATTTGATTTCTTCAAGAATGCCCTTCACGAGCGTACGACCATCAATTTTAAGAACATCCCTAAGACTATTTGTTAGGCCTAGCACTTTTTGTTTTTGGGTTCTTTCTTCATCATGTGTATGCTACTTGGTGGTCTCACATCATTTGATTAATTCTATCTAGGAAAATGTTGATGGTAGATCCTACAGAGATGCATAATGTTTAAGTTAGGTCTGGGAGCAATATAAACATAAGTTAAAGTCTTAAGCTAAGTTTCAAGACATATTAAAGTGATCTCATGAATTCAAAGGGACTTGGTAGTGGGGAATTATTTTGGTCCTTTTCCATTTTTATTTCTTAACTTTGTTATAGGGAATTTGGATTCTTCAAGTAGGGAAACTATTTTAGATATTTTATTAAGGGAAACTATTCCAAAGATCAATTTCATCGAACAAAATGTCTAAAGTAATTATCCCATGGGGTTTATTTCACTAGGAAAGATGCCTAGGATAAAAAGTCTAATGGAAATTGTCAGAGTAAAAAGGGGCTAAAGGATCATTATCAAAGAAAATTAAGTCCAAAACAAATATGCTAGAGGGTAAGTACAAAGAGGTTGAAGGGAAATTCTATCAAGTAAAATGCTCGATAGAATAAGTTTGTGGGGAAATTTTTTTGGTCCTTTTATGTTGGACAAAATGTTCGATGATAAAAGTTTGAAGGGTCCCTTTGGAAAATCTTGAAGGATATGTCTAAAGATAATGTGCCCCTTACAAAAATATCAAAACATATGTTTGGAGATAAGGTTGTCCTTACAAAAATCCCAAAGGAATTATTTAAAATAGGCCAAAGGGCATTCTAAAAACCATGAATGGTATGTGCCTTTCACAAATATCTTGAAGGGCATATTCAAAAAACCAAAGGATTATTTAAAAGAGGTTAAAGGGAATTTTAAAAAACTTGAAGGGTATGTACCTTTTAAAAAAATCATGAAGGGAATATTAAAAAATCCAAAGGATCATTTCAAAGAAGCTAAAGGGCATTCCAAAATACCTAAAGGGTATGTGCCTTTCACAAAAATCTTGAAGGGTATTTTTAGAGAATTTTAAGGGTACTTTCAAAAATACCAAAGAATAATTAGCCTAAACAAGAAGTTCAAAGGATAATTCTATTAAGGAAATGGTTAATTTGAAAAAAATTGAATTGTAATTAAATTAGGCAAGAATCTTTGACAAAAAACCCTAATTATAGGTCTATAGAGTAGATGTCTTTGACAAAACTTCTGAGGGGTACTTTCAAAAAACCCAAAAGGTAGGTTTCAACAAATTTATTATGGGAAATATGTTTTGGAAAGATAATTCCAAAGGAATACTTTCAAAAAAAAAAGATTGGAATATATATGCTAAAGGGTAAGTGCAAAGAGGTCAAAGGGTAATTTTATTGAGCAAAATGACTAATAAAATAAGTCCACGGGAAAATTGTTTTGAATAAAATGTCTAAAATAATTTCTTGACATAGATAAGTCTAAAGGAATAATTTTCACATTGAATAATTAAATAATTCCTAAAATAAGTCTTGAAAAAAAGCCTAAAGGTACTTGGATAAAGTATCTGAAATATAAACCCTAAAGGGTAATTCATTTAGGACAAAGATCAAAAGACAAATCTTGAAAAGACATGTTCAAGATACAAAACCTAGTAGTTAGAAACATAACAAAAGAAATTTGTGTTTATATTATACCACATTAATAATAGAAAGGTCTAAAAGGGGGGATTGGGAAATAAAAGGGACTAAGCATGGATGTTACACTAATGTTTGGTCATGTTTAAAAACATGACTAATCCTTAGGAATTAAAAATAAACTAAGCCCATAGCATTATTTAAAGTCTTCTCATGTAAAGAGTCCCCACTAGATTCAAATCATATACTTAGATTTAGGGTTTAGCTATTCGAATATGAATCTAAAAAACCAAAGGTTAGTAAATAATCAAGTTAACATTAAAATCATGAAAACCAAGCATTCTTCATTGCAAGTAGACTTTATTGGACCTACAATCTGAAACATAGAGATCCAATGTTAGCACTTTAGATAAGGATAAACTAGAACAATGAATATTCTAACCAAACAAGGTGTCGATGATATTCAAATAAAAATATAATGTAATCATGTTAATGACACTTTGATCAAGTGAATCTTCAATTTCAAGTTATAAATTTGTATAATTTGGCACATGGGTCCCTATTTTTTAGAAATGAGGGTATGTTGACTTCAACATGTCCTCATTATCCATATGAGTTTAACCAACATTATAAAGAGCCCTATAAAATATATGAGTATCCTTGTAAAGTTTTTCATGATCCTTATTATCAATATTATTACCTTGATCCTTCTTATGGATAGCAAGCCCATCAAAATATTACTCCTTAGTGACCTTATCATGAGCTATCCATACTAGCACTTAAGAAAACTTTAATAATCCTTGACAAACATGCACTAGAATTATTCTCACAAATATTTGATGGCCAAGATGTCCTTAATCACATGATTCATCATGTGAGAGAATTATTACAGCAAATAAAATTAAAGTGGGCATCTATCAAGAGAGCAAATTAGAATAATCTCATAGTTGAGATAATGGATGTAGATGGTACATTCAAGGCATTAAGGATAAGCTAAAATGCCTTGAGGAACATTACATCCAAATTTTCCAACCTTATGTGCCTATATATATACCACCTCAACCTTATTATATGCCATTGATTCCCCCCTAAGAGAACATTCCATGTGACCCTTTGATTATACCAAGTTTTTCATGTGCTTCTTAGACCTTTCCTTCTTAGAAATTTAGCTAAGAGAGATATCAAAGAAAGAGATTATTATGGAATAACTTAATGTTTTGATCCAAGACTCCATCCTTTCTCAAAAACCCCTTATGAAGTCCTTTAAGGTTCCAAGATGGAATCAAGTGGTGAAGTCATGGGGTAGGCCAAGTAAGGTAAGCCTAGATTTGAGATCCCAAGATAAATTAGGATATGAACCTATATAAACCTATCTTATCCCTCCTTATGAATATTCTTTGGTTCCTTATCTTCATAAATCCACTAACCACCTTAAAGAGGAGATATTCCAAGAGAATATTGATAAGCTAATTAGAGACCTAGAGCTAAGGACAAGGAAAGAGGATGAGAACCATAATCAAAAGGTCAAAGGGGAACCTCTATCTTTCCCATGTTTGAAAAAAGTCATGCAATAAACAAAATATAAAGCTAATCAACCCTGATCCCTCCCTCCTCAATAATATAGGTCATTTCCATCTTGGAAATCCATATATAGTAGCATGAATGAGAAGGGAATGATTATCAAAGATAAATAATTGGACAAAAAAGTGTTCTATATGTCTCATATCTCTTGGAGTCATCACAAGAATATCATATGCCTCTCCTTAACTAAGTAAATAGTGAACTCCATGTTGAACTCATAACTAATAATGGTGAATTATCAGAGTTAGAAGAAGAGATCATTATTAGGACACCTCTTGGAAAGAGAAAACATGTCTCAATATTTCATGAGGTTAAAGATGATGAGTTGTAGGAGCATGTGCAATTTGGAGATGTGATCAAATAAGAATAAAAACATTAGAAGTAGATATACCATAATTTCATGTGTGAGATCAATGAACTTAAGATGATATACTTGGATGATGAGATAGTACATCAAGTTAAATATTTTGAGGATTTCATTAATATTTTGGAGCTTCAAGAAGGTAGTGGTACTCTGGATATGCCCAAGTAAAATGAGAATGTTGGTCTTGATGAGACATTGGTACAAATAGAGAACATGGATGAGATTGAGATATCTCTTGTTGAAAATTATCAAATGATTGAGAAGGTGGAAAAAGAATTTCCTATGGAGGATAGTGACCAAGACTGGGCAGAATATGCATAGATTTTTGATGAATATAAAGAAATTGAATTGAAGAAGAAGCCTAGTCTTATTGAAGATACCATGGAGATAAAGAAGGTATAAATTTTTGAACCACCATTGGAGACTATAGTTGAGAAGAAAAATGATGAAATTGAGCCTCTCTGCATACACATAGTTGACCTATTTGGGGTTGCTTTGTTATCATTAAGCATCATGCCAAAGAAGTTGATAGCTGGAATAAAGAAGTAATCATGAAGACCAAGGGTTAAATATCTACATGCATCATTCAATTCCTCACACCATGAGGCAAAAAGGTTATCAAACTTTCCTTTTGATTGAGGAGGAAAGGTACACATAGTTTTAGGCTATATATATATTAGATTAGTTTTTTTCAAATTCCTCTAAGTGTAGTTTTTTGGAAATTTATTTTTTGTTCCCTATTTTATTATATGGTCTAGGTTTTCTTGCTTAAAATCCATGCAACCCCTATGAGTCACTAAATATATTAGACATTTTTGGCCCACATATAAATCTCTTGCATGGTTTGATGAAACTATGTATCAAAGGATTTGAAATGGATGTAAGTTTATAAAATAGAGGGATCCAAGTAGGTTCTCATATGTCCCAAGCATTCAATAGCATGCACCAAGTTACAAAATCCTTAAGAATCTATAAAAAACTTGAAGGAATGATCAAAAGATGAGTTATGCAAGTTTTAATATATAGACCATCACTAGGATGTCACATAGGAGTAAACAAACCAATCCACTTATGAAATTTATTTCTTTGCTTAGAAAGCCTTGCACGACCAAAAAAACATGCACAATTATATTTATACATTCTAGGATCATTCTCTAAATTTTTCATTCCCATGCAAGATTTATAGATCAAGTTTTTAAATTTCAAAGTTGAACCTACAGAATAGGACATTTGTAGAAATGTTAAAATAAAGCTCTATCAAATCACTATTTAATTTCAAAAAGACCATTGGAGGTTAAATTTGACATCTACATGCCCATAATTTGATGGGCTCATGAATGTATTTGACAATCATGCAGATGTCAAATTTAAGATATAATAGATAATAATCCATTGGAGCTTAATTTTTTTATTCATGTGAACATCAATGATGGTCATGCAAACATCATTTTATAGGAGCGGGGATGTCAATTTTAAGTTCATGAGTTAGCCGATTGGGTTCAAATATTGGGTCCCATTAGATCAATTGTTCATATTTAATCATGAATATAATATCAATGGTATGCAATCATGTGAACAATTTAGAGTATCCAAACATTATATGTATAGGTACCAAGTGTTAATAGCATGTGAATTTGGTAGAATATCTAACAACATGCATTCAACATGTCAAAGGAGATCAATAGTGGGAGCTAGGGTCAAATAGGCAATGAATACTGAGAATGGATGAAGGTTTGAGATTAAGGTAGTGGGTCCTAAATATATATGGTCCATGTTCAATAATATATTAGATCTGATAGTGTGAATAAAGGTTAATGAGTCAATAGAACCAGGTCAGATTATTGACAACTAATGGGAAAAGGGTCAAACATGGGACATTTTTGATAGAGGTCAATGAGCCAAATTTTGACCTAAGGTAAAATAATATAAGGAAACAATCTTGAGTTCAACTTGAGCTAGATGAAATACATGAAACCAAGTTCTATATAAACCTTGGTGGAACTAGAATAAAAATTTTAAGACCAAGCTCTACCATTAAGGATCTGTAGAGATAGATTAGGTCTTTCAAACCTAATATAGATCAAAGGTCAATAAGTTGGTGGCTAAATGGGACCAAGAATTAGGTAGACTTTCATATCTAAATGGAATATAAGGAAATAAATAATCTTAGATTGGTTTTCAACTAAAGTTAATCAAAGTCTAGGTTTAAAAATAGGATCATGTATGTGTAATTAATGAAGAAGCAACCCAAGCCATGCTCTCAGCAAACATTCACTCAAGTGGATTTAGTAATGGCTCTCTTAAGACCAAAGATATGAGGATTTTTTACTCATCATGAAGTCAAGTGGAGGATGGTGAGGTTCATGGAGTATATTATGGAATTGGAGAAGTAGTTAGAACATTTAATTATGATCAGTACCTTTAGGAACCTTTTTTCCTTGAAAAGATTATGACGCACTCATCATGTAGAACTAATTATTGTCTTGTAGTACCTCTCTCACATCCAATGAGAATATTTATAAGACTAATAGAGATAATTCAAGACAAATATTTATGACGGACTATTTCTAAATGGGACCAAAATGTGATGGAGCATCCCTGAACAAGTGGCCACTCATTGATTATTCTCAGATAATGAGCCCCTCTCTTCTCTCTTCTCCTTTGTAAAGGTTCTCAAATTTTAGACTTTTTATATTTATAAGTGATATGGATACTCTTTGAGATACTATAAATTATGCTCCTCTTGATTAGGCTTGACCCTATCGAGAATTTGTAATAACTACATATAGATGCAATAATAACTTTCTTTACCTATCTCTTGCCTTGAGTCCATGTTTGGTGAGTTGTGTATGATGGCATTGTGTGAAGGGTAATTTTTGTCATCCATTTTCCTCCTTTTTGACCTTGTTTATGGAGTTTTAAATGATACTTATAGGTCTATATTAATTTTTTACTCTGAACCTCTTCTATGAAATATTTATGCAAGTAGCTTGATCTTGAGGTTGTGTGAGCTAGTATTATCTTCTACTGATCTAGTGTGGGTTAAAGTTTATTGGAGTTTGCCTTTTAAGTTTGTTGAATCACCTAGTTAACTTTATTAGGAGCCCTTATCCCATTTATAACCCTTTTCCCCATGGAGAATTATCTTAGCATTAGTTTAGGTGATCATCAAAGAGGAAGTCAGCCTACTTCAAAGGTTTAGCCCCAATATTGGTTACCCACAACCTACGGTTGTCCCAATATTGTGAATTAAAGGGAAATATTTTGAATAACCCTCTATAAGGTTTCAAAGTAACTCCATGACATGAATATTTTGTGTTATTATGTAAATTAACACTTTTACTTCAATCTTTTCCTACACTACCTTTATCAAGATTCTTGTTTGCCTAGATGTCTTTTAGGATATTCCAAAAATGATTGTAATGAATGTCATTGGCTAATGTTGGCCTAGAACCCTTGATTATGAAGGGTTCCCCTTCAAGTTTCATAATTTTTTTAAAACTAGTCATGTATCTATTTATTGTTAGACCTCAAAACATAGAGTGGATTCCTCTTGGAGGAAGGTTGCATGCAATGATTTTCTCACTACATTTATAGATAAAAATCATAATCTACCTTCAATATTAATTTTGGAGGCCATTATTGAGGAGGCTCCTTTATACTTCTTTACTCATGTTGAGCCTATTCCTTCACTATCAAAGGATGTTGGGTCATCTAGGTGTAGTAACATAGTTTTAGATTTTAGCAACAATGTTTCTAGAGGACCATCTTTGGACATGTGTATTTGTTCTAGTGATGATTTTGGTAAAAAGTGTATTCAATATGATTGGATAGTGAGAAGTAAGAATAAAGGGCATATTACTCCTAATTCTCCTTCTAGGATAACTTGATCTCAAAATAAAGTGAACAAGGGAGATAAGTATCAATGTTTAGAGTGTATTTTGATCTAATTTGTATTTTTTTTATTTTTGGTTGTATCTTATATGGTACCTTGAAAATGTTTATCCTAGGATTTTAATCCTATGGTTGATGTTTCATGTTATTTTTTTATCTTTTACTATAGTTTTTTGGGATCATCAATCCTATTATTTATCAATACATACATGCATGCATACACGCATGCACACATGTGCACGCACGCACACACGCACGCACACACAC